>CANUEX010148424.1:0-15006 GCA_948099535.1 Jatropha multifida | reverse complement strand
ATTTCATTTGATTTAAGGGTTTTTCAACTGAGTTAGACTATTTAAATTCGGTTTTCGATTCGGTTCGCGGCATAAAATATTATTTTTGGCCAATTTTCATTGGTGAAAATTTATAATTAAATTTTAAATAAAAATTCTTTTAAAAATAAATTAATGGGTTATTTCAATACACTTGCAAAAATTGCTGTCAAGTTTTTGGCACCGTTGCCGGGGATTATCATTACCAATATCAATACTAATTAATCTATTATTAATTTAGACATTTATTTTTCTGTTATTTTAATTTTTCTAAGGGTTCTTTCATGTGTTTATGCAAAGACGATCTCAAAGTGTTAAACTTTTAATTTTTGATCCAGAAATTGAAAAGACTTGTCGATGGAATAACGCAGCAAAGGGGAATCGAGAGCGTGAACAATGAAGGCAATCAACCATGGCTTGATTAGAAGTTGAAATTCATGACTTAGTGGAGCAAGTGGAATAAGAGATACCTGCAGCACTAGGTGGAGCAAAATCGAAGAAATCCTACTCGCACTTTTCGTGATTACACTACCCCTTCTCTCAATGGAACCACCTCTAGTATCAACAGGCCTAGGGTAGTAGCTAATGATTTTGAGATAAAACTTGCCACTATTCAAATGTTTTCTACCTCAATCCAATATGGAGGGTTACCTAGTGAGGATCCAAATGCCCACATCACAAATTTCTTAGAGATTTGTGATACCTTTAAATAAAATGGAGTTTCTGAGGATGCCATTAGGTTGAGATTATTTCCTTTCACCTTGAGAGATAAGGCACGTGTTTGGTTACAATCATGCCCTACCAGAAGTTTTACCACATGGGATGAGTTAGCTAAAAAATTTTTGGCCAAATTCTTTCTATCTTCAAAGACTACCAAGCTGCGCAATGAGATATTAACTTTTGCTCATCATGATCAAGAAAGCTTGTATGAAGCTTGGGAGAGATTCAAGGACCTGTTGAGAAAGTGACCACATCACGCTCTACCTAAATGGTTATAGGTACAAACTTTCTATAATGCATTATCTCCTAACATTAAAATTACTTTGGATGCAGCTACTGGAGGATCTTTTAAAAGAAAAGGGATTGATGAGGCCTATGATTTGATAGAAGAGATGCGAGCAATAGCCATTATCAAAATACCTTGGAAAGGAAAAAGGCTGTAGGGATCTATGAGATTGATGTCGTTACCACCCTTAATGCTAAGGTGTATAATATGGTAAGAAAAATAGATTTATTGACCACTAATTCTGTGAATTCTATTGTGTAAGCTTGTGATAGGTGTAATGGTCAATAAGGAGTTGGGGAATGCATGTTGGATAATTTGAACCCTCAAACTTTGGAGCAAGTCAACTACGTGATGAATCAAGGAAGGAAGAATTACCCATATTCTAATTCTTATGATAATAGGTTGAGAAATCACCCTAATCTTTCTTATGAAAATCCAAACAACACCTTGAATCCACCACCAGGCTTTTCTCCACAAGATAAAAAGGTACATGATGATCTCCTTACTACTCTTTCTAAATCTCACATGGAGTTCATGAATGAAATTAGGGAAAATCACAAAATCCAATAAGCAGTAATTAGGAACTTGGAAGTCCAATTGGGACAGTTTGCAAGCATGATGACCTCTTGACCTCAAGGTAAGTTACTAGTAATACTGAGAAAAATCCTAAAGAGCAAGTACATGCTATTACTTTGAGGAGTGACAAAGAATTGGAAGATCCCCCCAAGAGGGAAGAAGGAAAGAATGAAAAGAAGGAAATTCCCATCATTAATCTTAAAGAAAAAGAGGAGGCAAAACCCTATGTTCCACCAATTCCTTTCCCTTAATGATTAACACAATCCAAGGATGACAATAGCTTCCTTAAATTTCTTGATGTGTTAAAAAAGCTTTAAACAAATATTCCTTTTACCGAAGCTCTTGCCCAAATTCCCAGTTATGCAAAATTCTTGAAGAAGATCTTGAGTAAGAAAAGGAAGATTGATGATCAAGAAACGGTAATGTTAATGGAGGAGTGTAGTGCAATCATTCAAAATAAATTACCTCTTAAGTTAAAGGATTCAGGAAGTTTTTCTATCCCTTGTAATATTGGAAATCTTGAATTTGATAAGGCTTTAGCTGATTTAGGTGCAAGTATTAATCTTATGTCTTATGAGGTTTTTAAGATGCTAAGGATGGGAGAACTAAAGCTAACAAGGATGTGTCTATAATTAGCAGATTGTTTAATCAAATGCCCAAGGGGAATTGTGGAAGATGTACTCGTCAAGATAGGTAAGTTTATTTTTCCTGTTGATTTTGTTATTCTTGACATTGATGAAGATAGAGAGGGATCCCTCATTCTTGGAAAACCTTTGCTTGCAATCCCAAGAGCCTTGATTGATGTTCACGATGGTAAGTTGACTCTAAGGGTAGGTCAGGAGGAAGTTGTTTTTAATGTTCTAAAATCTTGCAAGCTTCCTATGGATTCTGGTGATTATTTTAAAATTGATGTTGTCGATAATTGTGTGGATAACACTTTGCATGCTAAAGATATTTCAATTATTGATAACATTGATACTAATGTTCAAAACATCAAAGGTGAGGAAGAGAACAAACCAGCAAAGCAAGAACTAAAATAGCTTCCTTCTCATCTTAAATATGCTTTTTTAGGTAATAACAATTCTTTTCCTATTATTATTTCTTCTCACTTGTTACTTGATCAAGAGGAAAGGTTATTACTGGTTTTAAGAAAGCATTAAAAAACATTGGGATAGTCAATTCAGATTTGAAGGGAATTAATCCAAGTGTGTGCATGCATAAGATCTTGATGGAGGAAGACTACAAGCCTACAATTGAACACCAAATGAGATTGAATCCAAACATGAAGGAAGTAGTCAACGCTGAAATTATTAAACTTTTGGATGTAAGTATTATTTATCCAATCTCGGATAGTAATTGGGTAAGTCTTGTGCAGGTTGTTCCCAAGAAAGGAGGAATGACGGTTGTTTGTATTGGCTCAAGGTTTAATTCTCCTCTTGATTTTGATGATTATTTTAAACCAAATAAATTTATATATCATGTTTGTGCTAAAGATATTTTATGTAGAAATTATTATTGAAGATTAATTGAAGAAATTATTTTTCTACATCCAGACATTTATATTGAAGACCATGAAGACTATGGAAGAATTATTTTTGGTTGGTATTATTATGTGTCCTAGGAAATTAATGTAGGATTGAGAGTAAATAATGTTATAAGCACAAATTTACTTTTTCTCTCTCTCAAAAATTATTTTTAAATGATTTTAAATAATAAATTGAAAGAAAAATGCCCAAATGATTTTCTCCACGATTTTCCATTCAAAATATTTTTAGAGTAAAGATATTGGTGGCTATTTAATGAGATTTTGATAAGCTGTTGTGTTTTTGAACACAATTGTCAAAATTCTGTTATAGCAGTTGGCTTTCTGATCTTAAATGCAAACTCATGTTTTGATGCAACAACTCTTTTTATTTAATGCTGGCATTTGTGCATGTTTAAACTAAGGGACAAGTTCATTAAATACTCTCAATGCACTGCCTTATTTTAGCCAAAACGTTACAGACGCCTTAAATGCTTTTACTTTTAAACGTTATTAAAATAAATCTGTCACTTCTCTATAAAAGTTTTTCTGATTTTCCTAGTTAACATTGGACAAGAGTAGGAGCCATTGTTCAAGCTTTTGAAATCTCTCTAAGCTCTCTCTTCTACCCCCTTCGTCTTTCTTTTCATCATTGTTCTTTAAGAGATATCATTCAAGTGAAAAGAATTTTGTTTTCAACTATTTTTGAAGAATAGATTTGCATTTCTGATTTCAAATCTGTGTTCTGTTCTTCCATGCTTATAATTGCATTTCTCTCTTTTCATATAGATTTTTGTAATCTGTTGTGGTTAGAGATCTTTCAAAGAAATATATTTGTGTAATATCTTGTTAAGAAGCTATTGTGTTATAGGTTTTTAAGCAACCATCTCCTTGAGTGAGATTCTAAAGTCTTGATTCGAGTTTTCTGATCTCTGCAAAATAGAAAAGGGTAGAGGTTAACTAGAACCTATGAAATCTAGTGGGTTAAGGTTAGATTTAGGTGTTAAATCTATTTCCTTATAATTATTGGTTTGTCTCTTACCCTTGAAAAGAGATAACATAGTAGAGGATCTCAAGATGCGTCTTGGGAAGTGGATGTAGGCGAGTTAGTACTGAACCACTATAAATCCTTGTGCCTATCTTCTTTCATTTTCTAAATTTTTTGCTTAATTATTTTTTGTTTACACAAGTATTTATATTTTCAGAAATGCTAAGTTGATTTAAATTCAGTTCTAATCGTAAATAAGCTCTATCTCTATTGAAAATTAGAACTTTGGATTTCTGTATTGTGACCTTAGCAAGTTCTAATTTATTGTTCTATATTTATTTCGGTTTAATATTTTAGCTACAATTCATTTTCTAATGTTACAGAAGCTTTGTCAAGAAGTTTTAAACGCAAATACTTCACTCTACAAAGTCTTTCTAACTTGCAGTAGCTTTTTGAAGCTGTTCTAAACTTGATAACTTCACTTCACAAAGCTATTCTAATCTTGTAAGAAGACTTGTGAATCAGTTCTAAAATCAATTGCTTTATTTCACATAGTCGTTCTAAACTTAGAACTTTGTTGTGAGAAAGTTCTAAACTGAATAACTGTCTCTCACAAATACATTCTACTTCCGCTGCAACAAAATTCTAATATAGTGTTTTTAAAAGCAAAATTTTTAGAAAATCCAATTCATCGCCCCCTCTTGGGTTGTGCCATACATATAAATGGGACCCACAATCTGGTATTAGAGCTTTGTCTCTTGACTTACTGAAGCTTCATAGCTTAAGAGAAAAGATCACATTATCAATAGTCCTCGTGTGCCTATGAGAGTTAATGAAAATGTTCCAAAAATAAAAGAGGAATATACTGGTGCCGATTGGAGTGATATTTTTGTAAAAGCAAAATCTATTAATATACTTCACTGTGCATTAGATTCTGCTAAGTATAACAAAGTTTCTAGATGAAAGTCAACAAGAGAAGTTTGGAAGAAACTCAGAGTAACCTATGAGGGTACTGATCGTGTAAAGGAATCCAGAATCAACATCCTTTGGAGAGAATACGAAATGTTCAGTATGAAAGAAGGAGAAACTATTACTGAGCTGAAATCCAGATTTACAAATATAGTGAATCCATTGAGAACTCTTAGAAAGGAGATTTCTAAAGATGAGCTTGTTAAGAAAATTCTTAGAATTCTACCTAAAAAATGGGATTCTATTGGAACTATTATGAACTACAAGGAGACTCAAATAACGTATGACTACTTGATGGGAGCTCTTATTTTAGAGGAAATGAAATCGTCTCTAACATCAGAAGATAAGAAAAAGAAAGGACTGGCTTTGAAAGTTGATTCTAGTGAAGAAAGCTCTTCTGATCTTGATAGTGATGACCTAGCACTTGTTGCGAGAAAATTCAAGAAGTTTTACAAGAAAGATGGAAGGCCATAGAAAAAGTTTATTAAGAAGAACTTTTCACCTAAAAACAACAACCCGCCAAGGAAAGAGCCTTCTAAAGTGGTTTGTTATGAGTGCAACAAACCCGGTCATATCAAGCCAAACTGTCCTAGGTTGAAAAAGAAGTCAAAGAAGGATAAGTTGAAGCAAGCATTTGTAGTTACTTGGAGTGACTCAGATGACTCTAACTCTGAAATTCAGAGTGGCCAGGAAGAAGTCGCAAATATTTAATTGTTGACCGTTACTGGTTTTGACTCTATAGCAAACAACACTCTAAGTTCATCTCAAAAAGTTGAGAGTAGAAAAACAAATGCAACAGTTCATAAGGATGAAGAAAGTGATGTAAGTATCTCTGAACCTGAATCTGAAATTGATCTTCTAGATACTTATAATAACCTCTGTACTAAATTTGAAAAACTTGTTAAAAAGCATAAAGTTCTAAAGAAAGATTACAGAAAGTCAAAAACAGAATGTAGTCAATTAAAAGATGCTTTTTATCAAGAAGTTACATGCAAAGATTTAATCACTGAGATCAAAGATCTGAAAAGATGCAATGAATAGTTTTCTAAAAATTTGAGACACTTAAAGGAGAAATGTAAAAATCTAAATTCTGAAAATGAATCGTTAAATGCTGAGATTAGAATTCTAAAGTCAATTTTATAATCATTTTCTAAAGGAAAAATAAATTCTAACTGTGATTGTACTTCAAGAGAAAAACATGTTTCTATGAATAAAAGTTCCATTTCTAATGTTGTAAAATTAGAACATCAAAAACACATTGAAAAATTAGGCAGTGTTAATCAAAAGAAAAATGACAGCAAGAAAATTGAAAAAGAATCTACACCTGTTACCACTAATCCTCCAGGACCCAGGGTACCTAAATCTGCATGATATTGTCAGGTGTGCCTAAGGAGCGAGCTGAGAACAGAAATGTGGTACATGGACAGTGCTTGCTTTAAGCATATGGCTAGTGATAGAAAGAAATTCACCAGATTAGAAAAGAAGAAGGGAGGTACAGTGAGCTTTGGAGATAAAGCTAAAGGTAAAATTGATGGTATTGGGGTGGTAGGTTCTAATCCTTCAATAGAAGATGTATGTTTAGTAGAAGGATTGCATTATAACTTGTTGAGTGTAACTCAAATTTGTGATAAAAACAGAAGAGTGATCTTTGAGCTGTCTCATTGTGAAGTTCAAAGTATGCATGATACAAAACTTTGTTGGTAGGTAAAAGATTTGGAAACATATACCTAGTAGATCTTTCTAGTATGCATAACCTAGACATATGTTTAGTTTATGTTGACAATTCTAGTTGGTTATGACATAGAAGACTGGGTCATGCAAGCATGCACCTCATTTCTAAATTGTCTAAGAAAGATTTAGTTCATGGTTTGCCTAAGTTAAAATTTGAAAAAGATCATATTTGTGATGCTTGTCAATTGGGTAAACAAACCAGAACATCTTTCAAATCTAAGGGCATGGTTTCTACTTTTAGACCTTTAGAATTGCTGCATCTTGATTTATTTGGACCTGTCACCCCTTCTAGTCTTGGAGGGAAATCATAAGCATTTGTCATTATTGATGATTATTCTAGATTCACCTGGACTCTCTTCCTTAGAAATGAGGATGAGTCATATGACCTCTTTGTTCATCTTTGCAAAAGAATTCAGAATGAAAAACGATACAGCATCACTACGATTAGAAGTGATCATGGAAGAGAATTTGAAAATTAGAAATTCAACGATTTCTGCAATGAAATGGGAATCTTCCATAATTTCTCAGCACCTAGAACACCCTAGCAAAATGGAGTAGTTGAGCGCAAGAATAGAACTCTTCAAAAAATGGTCAGAACCATGCTGAGTGATTCTAAACTTTCAAAATATTTCTGGGCAGAAGTGGTAAACACAACATGTTATATTCTAAATAGGGCTTTGGTAAGATCTAAACTGAAAAAGACTTCATTTTACAAAGGCAAAAAGCCAAAATTGACTATTTTCACATATTTGGGTGTAAATGCTTTATTCTAGATAATAAGAAAAACTATCTTTCTAAATTTGATGCAAAATCTTATGAAGGAATTTTTCTTGTTTATTCTAATAATAGCAAAGCATATAGGGTGTTTAATAAAAATACAATAGTTGTAGAAGAATCTATTCATGTTGTTTATGACGAATCTGATTCTACTTCTAGAATTTAGAAAGTGATGATGTTGTAGACTTTAATTAAGAAAAATAGAATGAGTAAGCAGAACAGCTAGAATAGCTAGAAGACATACAAAATGAAGACAATCAGGCTGAATCAGAGGACAGGCATGAAGATCAGAACGTCACAAAAACTAAATGCCAGCAACAGAAAATGAGCATTCTGACTTGCCAAAAGATTAGCGATTCCACAAGTAGCATCCTCAAGAGGATATTATTGACAACCCTTCAGAAAGGATGATGACTAGAGCTCAACTTAGAAGATATTTTGTTAATGTTGCTTTCATTTCTCAAATAGAACCTAAGAATATTGATGAGGCTCAAAATGATGAGAGTTGGATTCTTGCTATGCAAGACGAACTCAATCAGTTTGAGGTAAACCAAGTTTGGAAACTTGTTTCTAGACTTAAAAACCATTCTGTTATTGGTACTAAATGGGTGTTTAGAAATAAGCTTGATGAACATGGTAATGTTGTGAGAAACAAAGCCAGATTAGTGGCTCAAGGTTACAACCAAGAGGAGGGCATTGATTTTGATGAGACTATTGCCCCGGTTGCTAGACTTGAGGCCATTAGAACGATTTGTGCATTTGCATGTTTTAAAATCTTCATGTTATATCAAATCGATGTAAAAAGTGCTTCCTTAAATGGTTTTCTAAATGAAGAGGTGTATGTTCATCAACCACCTAGTTTTGAAGTTTATGAAAAGCCAAACCTTGTTTATAAACTTACTAAAGCGCTTTATGGTTTGAAACAAGCTCCAAGAGCTTGATATGAAAGATTGAGTAAGTTTCTAATTGAAAATGGTTTTTCTAGAAAGCTTATGATATTCTAATTGTATAAATCTATGTTGATGACATAATCTTTGGATTTACTAAGGAGCTCTTTGTAAGGATTTTTCTAAGATTATGTAGGGTGAGTTTGAAATGAGCATGATGGGAGAGTTGAAGTTCTTCCTTAGGCTTCAAATTAAATAATGTGACAATGGAATCTTCATAAACCAAGGCAAGTATACACGTGAACTGTTAAAAAGGTTCAAAATGGATAATGCTAAGGTATGTAGCACTTCTATGAGTCCATCCTCAAAATTAGAAAAAGATGAAAAAGGAAAGGATGTGGACATAAAGTTGTTTAGAAGTATGATTAGTTTTTTACTATACCTAACCGCGAGCAGACTTGACATTCACTTTAGTGTGTGTCTATGTGCTAGATTTCAGTCAAATCCCAAAGAATCACACTTAACTGCTGTAAAAAGAATTCTAAGATATCTTTATGGTACTTTTAATCTTGGCTTATGGTATTCTAAAGATGATACATTTGATCTTTTTGGGTATAGTGACTCTGATTTTGCAGGAAGTAGAGTAGATAGAAAGAGTACGTCTGGAACTTGCTAGTTTTAAGGTAGCGCCCTTGTATCTTGGTTCAGCAAGAAGCAGACATCTGTCGCTCTTTCTACTGCAAAAGCAGAATACATAGCTACTGGAAGTTGTGTGGCGCAAGTTCTATGGATCAAGCAACAATTGGCAGACTACGATTTGAAGTTAGAAAGAATTCCAATCAGATGAGATAATACAAGCTTTTAAAAATCCAGTCCAGCATTCTAAAACTAAGCATATAGAACTCAAACACCACTTTATTCGAGATCATGTTCAAAAAGGTGATATTGTGGTTGAGTTTATTCCTACAGAAAAGCGATTGGCGGATATTTTTACCAAACCCTTGAATGAGAGCCAATTCTGCTTAATTAAAAGAGAACTAGGTATGTTGGTTGAAACTCTTAACTTTAGAACTCAGTAGGTAAGTTCTAAATACTTTATATGAATGAAAATAAGAAATTTTGTCTGTGGTATGTGTTTTGCCGATATTAAATCTGTGTAAGTTCCTTTTGTGTCTATGTGATTAGAATGTTATATGGGGTTCTGATGTTGAATTCTAATGTCGCCATCAACATCATAATTCAAACTTTGTTAGACATGTCAAGTGTTTTATTTAATTTTTTTTTTGGTATTGAAAAAGTGGCGGCAGGTTGTTGATTATTTGTTGCATATTGGGGTTATTAAAAAGTCTTGTCAGTTATTTTCTTTACTTCCCAAAAATTGCTTTTTGTTTAAAGTTCAAAATTAATTAAACTGCCTTCTTTCTCTCTCCCATGTTTCTGACACCAGCTTCTTCTCTCTCCTCATTAATCAAAACTTCCTCAAGAAGCTGTCTCTCTCTCTTCTTGCCAAAATGCAAACACAAATTAATTTCACCTTTCTCTTTCTTCATCTTCTATCTCTCTTATGATACTCACAACTCTCTCGGTCAAACCCTAGAAAGCCTTCTAAACCGTAATCGAGTATAATGTCCAGTTCTAATCCTTCTCCTCCCTCTAAGGCTATGACAACTGAAGAGCTCGAGACCCTTGCGCGTCTCACTAAGAAATACAGAGAGCAGGAAGCTGAGTTGTTAAAATCTTTGCCTCAGACAAGTGCAAAGTCGAAGCAAAGTGAGGTTAAGACTACAAAAAGAGAGGGTAAAGGAAAGAAAGTGGCGAAAGATGTCTCACTAAAGGGAAAAGGTAAATCTGTTCTTTCGCACAACTTTTTGATGTGTTCTTACTCAATAGATTGGAGATTTTTTGGTAAAGCAGAGTTTGATTTTAAGAGTATGTTTGAATATCAGGGTTGGATAAATTTCTTAAAACTTAATAAGCCCTGCTATAAGAATGTTGTAAAAGAATTTTATGGGCCTTTGAAGGAAATTGGCTTTGAGCCTCTGTCGATAAGATTTGATGGGGAAGAAATGGTTCTGACTCTAGATGATTTTAGTAAAATCTTCAAAATTTCGAACTCAGGATCTAGAGTCACTAAGATTAAGGAAGTAAGCAAAGTCAGTGAGTATAAAAAGGAGGATTTTGTGCAGAAAATCACCAGAAAAGACTATTTTGTGAAAAAGTCAGTGATCGACTTCTCTGATCTGCAGGAAAATGTAAAATGGTTGTATAAGTTGATTGTGCATTACATTTTTCCAAAGAGTGGATCATTGACTTATGTGAATCAAGTGGAACTGTGCTTAATGTGGCATATCATCAAAAGGAAACCATTTAACTTGTGCTATGCTATATTCGATAAAATGGTCAGCAATCCTAAAAGCTGCCATATGGTATGGTTCTCACCTTTGTATTTGAGTCTTTGAAAGTCAATTTGAAGAAGAAGAAATGTCAGCCCGTGTCAAGGCTTGACAGTAATTCCTTGAAGCTGAAAGATGATGAAGAATAAAAGTTGGGAAAGAAATCTGTCGAGAAAGAGTCAGGAGAGTTAGGATTAGAAAAGGAAGCAGAAAAATTAGAAAAGGAGAAAGACAGTTCTGAAAAAGAAGATGTAAGTTTAGAAAAAGAAAAAGAGAAATTAGGAACAGAAAGTCAGGAGGAGATAGCTGAAAAGGTTGCTGAAGTTGAAAAAGATGTGAAATTAGAAAAATAGAAAAAGGGTTCAGAAAAGGAACCAGAAGCGGAGATTGGAGCAGAAATGGAGGATGCAAAAGAAAAGAAGGATGATCTTGGAGCAGAAGTTGAGGAAGCCAGTGATGCAAAAACTAAAAAACTAAACTTAAGTGATGATGAAGAAGAAGAGACAAATTTTGGTGTGGGCCAAGAAGCAGAAAAGGAGACTGAGGTTAAAAAGACTCCACCAAATGTGGCTGAACAGAGTGATAGAGAGGCTGTTCTGATGGAAAAAGAAAAGAGCTTGATTGAAGAATGTAACAAGGAGCTTGAAGCAAGCATTAAGCATTGAAAGGCTGTAATAGAGCATACCAAATGTCTAGTTGACTCTATGGAAAAATTAAGAAGCCCCAATGAAAGGAGACTTGCTCTTCTCAAGGTTA
Source organism: Jatropha multifida (assembly GCA_948099535.1). NCBI lineage: Eukaryota > Viridiplantae > Streptophyta > Magnoliopsida > Malpighiales > Euphorbiaceae > Jatropha > Jatropha multifida. The sequence goes on along the minus strand of CANUEX010148424.1, from coordinate 3,383 downwards.
AAACAGTAGTGCCCTCTCAATCTTTTGGAAGACCAAAATGGTACAAAAGCACTGCTTAGGGAACTATCTACAAGAGTCGCAAACCTCCTCTTCCTCCTTCTGCCAAAAGACCTTTCACTTCCTCTGCTGCTCAGAACCTCCGTAGTGCCGAAAAGCCTGAAATTGACTCTTGATGATATTTGATACCCTCTGTTGTCTACTGTTTGTTGTGTGTTTATGTCTTTCATGTGTTGCTTTTATTTTTTTTAAAGAATAGTTATAATTTTTTTTGTTAGTTGGTTTTCTGTTAAATCTGTATTTCTATGCTTTATTTTCTTTGCTTGGAGTTCAAAAATTCCTTGATATATCTCTCGTGTCTTTGACTCTTAACCCTCTTTTATGATGACAAAAGGAGGAGAACACTGCACTGCACTGCACACTCTCTTGAAACTGTGAATTATTGTGTTCTAATATTGGTAACTCTGTGTTCTAATGTTGAGAATAGAATGCGCTTTTCTTAAGAAATGTTGTTATCTGTTAGACTTTAGAACTTTGTTCTAATTCTAAAGTCAGTTTCTAATCTTCATTCTATTCTGAATGTCATAAGCCTTATTTGCACTTATTCAGGGGGAGTCCATGTAAGTCTTAATTGTTCACCTCATGATAAATCTACTGATTTTAGGACTTGCACTTTATTGGTATGCATAAATTTAGGGGGAGCACATGTATTTACTGTTAATAAATTTATTGGTTTTGTCATCATCAAGAAGGGAGAGATTGTTGGCTCAAGGTTTAATTCTCCTCTTGATTTTGATGATTATTTTAAACCAAATAAATTTATATATCATGTTTGTGCTAAATATATTTTATGTAGAAATTATTATTGAAGATTAATTGAAGAAATTATTTTCCTACATCCAAGACATTTATATTGAAGACCATGAAGACTATGGAAGAATTATTTTTGGTTGGTATTATTGTGTGTTTTAGGAAATTAATGTAGGATTGAGAGTAAATAATGTTCTAAGCACAAATTTACTTTTTCTCTCTCCCAAAAATTATTTTTAAATGATTTTAAATAAATAAATTGAAAGAAAAATGCCCAAATGATTTTCTCCATGATTTTCCATTCAAAATATTTTTGGAGTAAAGATATTGGCGGCTATTTAATGAGATTCTGATCAGCTGTTGTGTTTTTGAACACAGCTGTCTGAATTCTGTTATAGTTGTTGGCTTTTTGATCTTAAATGCAAACTCATGTTTTGATGCAACAACTCTTTTTAATCTTGTAAGAAGACTTGTGAACCAGTTCTAAAATCAATTGCTATATTTCACATAGTCGTTCTAAACTTAGAACTATGTTGTGAGAAAGTTATAAACTGAATAACTGTCTCTCACAAATAAATTCTAATTCCGCTGCAATAGAATTCTAATATGGTATTTTGAAAAGCAAAATTTTTAAAAAACCCAATTCACTCCCCCTCTTAGGTTGTGCCATACATATAAATGGGACCCACAGTTTCTAATAATAATAATGAATTAATTCCTACTTCACAGGTTGGCATGTGTGTATTAATTATCGTAAATTAAATAAAGCAACATGCAAGGACCACTTCCCTTTACCTTTCATTAATCAAATGCTTGAAAGGCTTGCAGGTTATTCTTATTATTATTTTCTAGATGGTTATTCAGGGTATTTCTAGATCCCCATAGCCCTTGAGGATCAAGAAAAGACCACTTTCAGGGTATTTCCAGATCCCCATAGCCCATGAGGATCAAGGAAAGACCACTTTTACTTATCCTTATGGTACCTTTGGAAATAGGAGAATGCCTTTTGGGTAATGCAATACACCTGTGACTTTTCAAAGGTGTATGATGTCCATATTTTCTGACATGGTTGAGAAATTCGTTGAACTTTTTATGGATGATTTTTCTGTGTTTGGTTCTTCTTTTGATTCATGTCTTCATAGCCTTTCTCTTGTAATGCAGCAATTTAAGGACACTAACCTTGTCTTAAATTGGGAAAAATGTCATTTTATGGTTAGTGAAGGTATTGTTTTAGGACATAGGATTTCTGAAAAGGGAATTGAGGTTGATAAAGCAAAGATTGAAGTAATTGAAAAGCTACCACCTCTAAATTTAGTTAAAGGAGTTAGAAGCTTTCTTGGTCATGCCAATTTTTATAGGAGATTCATCAAGGACTTCTCAAAAATCACCAAACCCCTTTGTAATTTGTTAGTTAAAGGTGCTGATTTCGATTTTAACGAAGAGTGTTTAAATGCTGTTAACAGGATAAAGAAGCAATTGATCTCAGCTCCCATAATTGCCACACCAGATTGGAACCTACCATTTGAGCTTATATGTGATGCTAGTGATCATGCTGTAAGAGCTATTCTTGGGCAAAGAAAGGAAAAGAAGTTGCATGTCATCTACTATGCTAGTCGTACCCTGAATGATGCGCAACTCAACTATGCCACCACTGAAAAGTAGCTCCTGGCAATTGTTTTTGCATTTGACAAATTTAGAGCATATTTAATAGGAGCTAAAACAATAGTCTATACTGATCATTCAACTATTAAGTATTTCTTAAAAAAGAAAGATGCAAAGCCTAGACTAATTCGTTGGGTTCTTCTCTTATAGGACTTTGACTTGGAGATTCGTGATAAGAAGGGAATTGAGAATCTTGTAGCTAATCACCTTTCCAGGCTTGAGTTGGGTAGGAAGAATAAGAAAAAGTTCAAATTAATAAAGACTTCCCCCATGAGCATCTTCTTCTCTTAGCTAATAGGCAAGCTCCATGGTATGCTGATATAGTAAATTTTTCCTTGCTTGTAAAATTCTTCCTCCTAATCTTTCTTACCAGCAAAAGAAAAAATTTTTCCATGATGTCAAATTTTATTATTGGGAGGACCCTTTCTTGTTCAAGTATTGTAATGACCAACTTTTTAGAAAGTGTGTGCCGGAGGAAGAGATGGAGAGTGTACTTAAACATTGTCATTCTTTTGCATGTGGAGGACATTTTGGAGGAAACAAAACGGCGACACGAGTCTTAGAAAGAGGTTTGTATTGGCCTAATTTATTTAAAGATGATTTTAATTTTGTTCATCTTTATGATCGTTGCCAAAGGTTAGGTAATATCTCCAAGAGACATGAGATACCATTGAACAACATTTTTGAAGTGGAGATCTTTAATGTTCGGGGACTGGACTTCATGGGACCATTCCCATCCTCCTATTCCAACCAATACATCTTAGTGGTGGTGGGTTATTGTCACGACCCAAAACCGTGGGCCGGACTGGCACTAGGACCTAGGTAAGCTTAAGGCACCCGAGGCCCGTAGTAAGCCTAAACTTTCACAACTCCATCCCTATTATCATTTGACTATCGGAATAGTAATCCCATAT
>CANUEX010148393.1:0-19241 GCA_948099535.1 Jatropha multifida | reverse complement strand
AAAATATAATGGGCCAACTTGTAGAATATTTTCATGTAATTATGGTGTTGAAATCAGAGATTAGGCTTACTACGGGCCTCGGGGGCCTTAAGCTTACCTAGGTCCTAGTGCCGGTCTGGCCCACGGTTTTGGGTCATGACAAAAAGGCTAATAATAAACTATTTATATAAAGAATAAAAAAATATAACATTGATTTGAAATATCTGCTTAATTGACAGAATATATTATTTATATCATAAACAATCGTTTGACCCACTTGATGACTATTTATAACCACTATTTAACTCTATAGCCACAAAAAATATAAAAAGAGAAAGAGATGACCATCGGTGAAAGCTCACCGATGACTGCCTGTAGAAAAAAAAAAAGAGCCTTTATATTTTAGATTTTATGAGAAAGACACAACATTCATCTTACAAAAAATTCTAAATATAGCACTTTTGTATCTAAAGTTCAAATCCGTTTTGCATCTTACAAACCATAATTTTTTTGGTTTTTATCAATTTGCTTTCCTCTTTTAAAAAAAATATTTTCCATTATATTTTCTTGCCAACCAAATAAAACATAATTTTGCACATTTTCAACAAGTCTAAAATTTAAAATAAATAAAGAAAGATTTATTAACTAAAATTTGGACAAAGTAAGCAGAGCGTTTTTATTTCCTACCAACTTTTCTTTTTCTTCAGTTTCTTAAGGTCCATGCGAAAGTTCAAAAATTAATGTGGAGAATATTTTGTCTATTCAAGAAATTTGTAGAATCATTTTCAAAAAGTATTCTTTACAAAATTCTCTCTTTCTCAAAACACATTTTATTTGTTTTATATTAATAATTCAAATCATAAAGCTGTGTAAATTTGAACCACAGACATAATTTATAATTAGAAAAATAATTGGATATTACGTGGCTTAATTATAATTTAAGCCTGTGGTACTATTATAGATCAGGTTTAACACAATATAATATAATTTCATGATTTCGGTTTTTTTTAAAAAAAAAAAAGGAAAAAAAGAAGATAAATCAACTTGAAAGGATAACCGGACAAGACGTTTTCCTACTCAAGATGATCGTTACATGTGTGGTGTACATGTCAGTACGTAGGGGTAGCTCCCATCGTAGAGTTGATGATAGAATTTTGTGTGAACAGAGTTCTGAAGAGCTGATGAAGAGATAAAAGATACGCAGTAATTAACTGTTTGACCGGTGACAAGTTATTGCTTCTTATTAATGAATTCAAATCTGAAGGTACAAACTAATCTCTGTGTTGGTACGGAATATTTGTGATTTTGTCCGCTAATTTAATTCAATTTGGAATTTTGAAAATTTTTTTAATAACTGACTATTTTACTTTTAGATATTTTATAATGAATATTGTAATATAAAATTCAAAATTCATATAAACTCAATAATGAAATTTTATAAAATAAATTATGCCTTATATAAGATAAAATAATTGGAATATTTCTTATCACTCGAACAAAAAATGAATTATTTTTTCTCATTTGGTTAAGTTGCTTTAAATTAAAGTTTAAAATAGTGAAATTTGAAAATTACACGAGGAATTGGAAAGAAATGGCAGATTTCATTTCATTTCATTTATCGGCAACATTGACGTGCAAAAGTGGGATTTGAACCCAACAATTATGACCGTTGAGAAAGGTATAAGAAACTTCATGAATATATATAAATACATTTAATTCAAAAAAGCTTAGATACCCAATTGGAATTAAGGAAATTAGCTTTATGCTGAGTACGCACAACCAACGTGTCACAACAATAATTCAAATTTCATGTCATGTCTCCAAACAAAACAATACTATATTAATTAATAAGAAGCCATCTCTTTCTAAATCATTAAGTTATTAAATTATTTTTAATTTAATTGATAATAGTATATTATAATTATTTTTCTCATATTGGGGCCCATTATGAGTGTGTTGGTTTCTATGGTATAATTTTCTTCTAAAAAAAATTATTAAATATTTTAGGAATTGAGTTCAAAGTTTGATTCTTGTTGATATTAAAATCACATAAAATTTTATTGCAATGAAAATAACATATAACCTTTATCTTGGTATCTAATTCGAGCACTAATAAAATATTTAATTCTTTTTATATTTATATGATTATGCCTTTTTAACAGGTCACAAATTTAATTAATATCGATTTATTTTTAGAGGTAAAAGAATTTATTTAGAAAAATTTACATCGTAAAAGATTGATTAATCCTGCAAGTGCTTTTTGCTGCCGAGCTATCCTCTTCAAATTAATAAAAAGCTTAATTAGCTTGTTTAGACTAACCAACTTTACTAATTAACTATAATTGATCGGTGTCATTGAATTAATTATAAACAAAAGTTTGTGTTACATTACCTGTTCATCGAGTGCCAAAAAGAGATTGGTCAAAATAATTTTCAATAGTGATTTATGTCCATTATTTCATTATTCAATTCTCCCATTTGACATGGTATGGTATATTTCTTAGATTTCAAATTATTATCGTAAAAGACAACATATATTCATTCTATTATTTAATGATAAAATGGCCTAAAATCCATTTCATGTCAATAGTGGGTTACGATGGATCGGATTGGGTCAGGTTTATTGATTTAAAATATTTGACCTGTTTGTGTGGGTCAATAATTTTTTTATCTAATTAAATCCATTAAATGTGTGAATCCGCGGATTATAAATGGATTTGATTGGGTACGGATTCAACATAAATCTCATGTCATAATAAAAATATTTTAAAATAAAATACAATTCTTTAAGAGGATTGCTAAAAAAATTAAATGTATTTAAAAAACTTAATTATACAATAATTTTCACAAACTGCAAATATGTTGCAATGATAATGTTAAAATTAAATTTCTTAACATGATCATTATAATGATAATAATGATAACAATCCAACGTTGATGTCAAATCAATAAAGATATTTATATGTTTTCAGGCTCATATTCATTTTAACATTCCACAATCGATTTGATTAATCTTCATTCGCTTTGGGAGTCAAAGGAGTTATAGCTCAAGAAAATTTGCATTGTAGAGAATCATACCATAACCTAAATTATAGTGATCAATTCCGTAAATATCTTTTACCATTGAACTACTTCATTTGAGTTAAATATTTATATTGCGATTCTAGTTGTACACAGAATACATTTTGTGCCCATTCTAGATTTATAGAAATATTATTTAAATAACAATTCAATACGGATAGTACCGGATCCAATCCAAATAATTAGAGAGACCAAAAAAATGATTTTATTTAATCACGAGAAGTTTTTGTTTTTATATTTATACAAAATATTTAGGCTTGTGTCCGTTTAATAATCAATAAATTTAATTAATTTTTGCTCACTTTTAAAAATAAAAAGACTGATTCGAAGAAATTTAGGTTACGAAATACCAAACTCATAACCAAAGCCGTAAAGATCAACCCTGCAAGCGTCATTTGTCACTTAGATATATCCTCCATTCGGGTTTCTATATTGAAAATTGAGAACAAGCAAGATTTGTCGAGCCACAGCCCTCTTCAACAAGGCGGCGGTCCAATCCCTGAATACATGGGAACCAAATTACCAAAGATAAAAGGACAAATAGATAAATTGACCCTTATTTTTTTGCAAAAAAAATTCTTATAATCTCCTAACTTCATCGAGAGATTTATTATGATGCGGTTATAAATTTTAAAATAGTTCATATTTTTTAACTATCTAATAAATATTATTAATTTAATTTTATAAAAAATAAAATGTCAAATAAAATAATTTTACAACTTGAAATATTCATTCAACATACATAATGAATTTAGATTTTTATATTAAATTATTTTATCTTTGCTACATCAATTATAAATTAATTTTCTTTATGATCTAATCTAAAACATTAAACCTTAATTTTAATTATTTTAATAAAAAATAATTAAACAAATAGCATTAATTATTATTACCCATCTCATCATTTTTTACTAAGCAATAAGCCAACACAAAGATCACTATCAGTGACGCATATCATCTTGACAATAAGTCGTACTTACTTTCCTTAACTCAGGTGTTTATTTATTGAAAATGGTGTTTAATTATTTAATTAAACAATATTATAGATTGTCTTGTCAATTGTCACCACATCACTTAAAATAATTAAGACATCTTCAATATGCATTATTGACTAAATCGAATGAGATCCCATGAATTATTGTTGTCTTTTGGCATATATAATTATAAATTAATTCAATTAAAATAGTAATTAATAATTTTGAGGAAAGCTTATGAGCGGTCTCTTTGGGAAGTGGTGTGGTGGATTTTTATTTGTCGGTATGAATGATGCAGATGATACTTAACTTGCCTTTCGAGTATTATAAAATTAAAAATAATTAATCAAATATTTGTGGCTCTTCAATGGTTTTGAGGGAGATATTATTTAAAATTGATGGCCATACTATTTTTAAATATATAAAATATATTTTTTTGGCAATGAGATACTTACTACCATTTAGGGTGCATATCAAAATGAGTTATTAAATCATTTTTAATATTAATTTAATAAGATAAATAACTTATTAGATGAAAAAAATAAAACTACTCCCTATATAATTCAAAATGAGTTATTAATTCAAATTTAGTATTCAGAATTCAATTTAAATAAGTCATTCCTAAGTTATTTTCATTAAATTATTATTTTTAAAGGCAAAAATATGTTTTACAAAAGAAATGGTGAATTAGAAAATTAGTACCTACTTAAGACTTAACTTGTAAAATCAAACTCATGCTAAATTTTTTTAAAATTTTTACCTCCATTTTAATAAAAATAAAAGATGGTATTAAAATTTAATGATAAAAATGAGGGCTGGATTAAAATTTAAATTTGGGTCTAAAATTAATTAATCTTGGCCCAATGAATGAAGGCCCAAAGTTAAACTCAAATCAAAATTGGAAGTTCTAACCCTGGATTTAGTTATTTAGTCAAACAAATACTGTTAAAGCTATCAAATCTGAAGATTAAATTCTTTGTATTTCTATTTAAATTATTTTTGTGAAAATAGAAATTTAGATATTAGAAAAAAAATAAATGGAAAATGTTAATTAATTAGAAATGTTCTTGTAATTAGAACATGCAAATGGCTGGTGCTTCTTCTTAGGCTAATAATTTATAACTTTGCAACAATAAAAGTTACAGGTGATACTGTGAAGATTAAACATAAAATCTAGATTCGGTTTCGTCATGGAGTTCCCAATAATAGAGTTTTTAATTCAGCGTCTTGACTAATTAAAACTCTAAAAGCGAATCAAAAAGCTGTTGCTGAACATAACTTTAAACTAGGAGGAGAGAATAGCCCAATAGTAACAAAATATTTAAAAAAATCAATAATTCAATCCCAATCATCTACAGGTAATTTTTAGATAAATTTCCTCTAAAGTCAATACCTAAATAGTATTTGAATAAGAATTAGAATCCCTTTTGATGACACATCTCACATCACTAATCAATATCATCACCTATAAGCAGTTCTTAGATACCTAATTAATGAAAACTACAACCTTATAATAATCTATCATACTCTACATAGGCATTTATATTAGAACCGTTGAAATTTATTAGGAAAGTACCATAACCTAACTTCAGAATTAAGCATTAATTCATAAATTTATTCTTCTGCCTTATCACTTTAGCCACATAGCATTTCTAACCATCCTACGATAAATTTTGATATATTGGAATAAAATTACGAAAGAGAAAATCAATTAAAATTGAATAACCAACGTAGGAACAGAGCGAAGATAAGTATTTGATTTGATAATTTAGAGCGGAAAAAAAAGACATATTTGGTTTTCTGAAAAAAGAAAATTAAGGTCTATCCTTTATCTATTTTAATATAACTATTTCCTTTTTATTTCTATACATTTTCTTTTCAATTGTTGTTTGATTGGTCTTCTTGTATTTTTGTAGAAGATATGAGGAGTGAAAGGTTTCAAATTCGAATTCTATTTATCACAAAAGTTGCCATCCATTTTGTGAAAGTTATTGAAAAGAGAAAATTACCCCTGCTATGTAGCCTATAACATTATTCCAGTCATTGGACATTCCATATTCTAACTACAAGAACAAGAATAGGTCACCCATGGAATTAAAGATGTCACTCATCTAAAGTAATAAAGCTAAGTGGCAATTTACACCTTTGCCAAAACATGTTTTAGGTGTTGGTTTCTGAGAACAGTGGTCTATGTAGTATAATATTATAAGATATGCCTGTCCTTTCACTTTTTACGTTGGTGCTCTCTGTTCCAATACTAGTGGGTGGGAAGAATAAAATTCTCTCTTGTTCTTCTCATCCATCATAATCAATTAAAATGAGAAGAAATTGTCTGAATTGCACGGTATTTTGAATTCAGGATCGTGGCTATTCTATCATGTGGTAAACACCCTAATATTCCATTGTAAGCCTAATGACATTATCTTATACTTTGGTTGGAGGAATGGATTAGGTTTGGAATAAAGAAAGGAAAGGAGAGCAGAAAGGAAGTATTTTTCTCTCCAAGGAAGAGAAAAGAAAATGCCAAATGTATATTTTGGATTTTGTACTCTTTTAAAAGAATCTTATAGCCTCTTATACTCTGCGGAGATCTTATAAAGTACATCTGTTTATTTTTTTCGTATTTAATAGATATTTTACCATATTGAAAGTCATGCGTGAATATCCATGTGAATGTGAAAAAGATAAAAAACTTATTTAATAATCATGTTATCATCTTTTCTCATTCTTTCTCAATAATCAACCATATTGCCGAAAGAGACGGTGGAACAAAAGAATCCTAAAAGTCCCAATTTGATGACTAAGACGTTGAAGGCGGTGGTAGAGGGGTAGTGGAGAAGTTGTTATCAATGTCCATAAGTCATTTCTAGGACTCATTGATGGAGGAGGAAATATAGGTATGGGAGATAAAAATAGTGGTGATGGTAAAACATGTGTACCTTTTTCTTACTTTATACCTTGAAATCATCTATTTCTCTTTCTAATCTTGAATAGCAACAATATATTTTCTTAATTTTCTGGTTTAGCTTTCTTTTTCTAGAAAATCAAGTTTTGCTCTTCTTTGATTTTGTACTCTAGAGGTGATTAACGTAAAAAGAAGATTTATTATTCTTTCTCCCAATTTAATAGATTTTAAAAGTAAAAGAGGAAGGAGGAGATGGCAGCCTCTGCGTTTGCAGCCGCGGCGGTGGTGCATTTGCACATGTGTATTAGACTATAAGCCACATAATTTGCTTTCCAAAATTTCCTTTTGACCCAAACTACTTACATTAGATATGAATGACACAGCAAGATTCAAAGCTAACTAGCACATTTTTGTACATATTATTTTATTTTTGAAAAGTAAAACAAACATCTTCTTAGAAAACAAAGAAAGAACAAAGAATATTTTAAAAAACAAAACTCCAAAAGCATTATCATATCATGGTACACACTATCAATTTTCTTTATTTCTTGGTCAACACAGACTAGCTCTTCTCCTCTTCATCTTATAATGTACTCTTTGACATAATAATATTTATTTATTTATTATTTTTTTAAAGCGAGTATTATAGCAAGAGGTTGTTATTATAGAAAGTTAACCTGAGGCTTGAATCCCTTTCAGAAATTGCTCTACAATGATATTGAAATTGTCCTTTTTTTTCCCCTACGCATGCAAAATTTGCCTTTACACAATACATTTACATATATAACCCAAAAAAAAAAGTCAAAAACAAGAAAAGAAACTAATGAAAAACAACAAAAAATAAAAAATACATCCCTAATATTAAATATAAATGGAAAAATTTTATCGAGTCAATGGCCTTACTCATAGACCAAACCAATCAGAAAAAAATTTCTTATTGAAACGAAAATATTTCTAAACATACACTGAAAAAAAAAAAATAAAACACTTTTTAAAAATTTTTTGTTGTTATTGATTTAGTCCATAACCCGTGCCCATTTATCAAGTTTAGGCAAGTAATTTCAAATATAAACAACCATAAAAAGCAAGATATAAATTATTAAATTAAATATTTAATATTAATTCTTCCAAATTATCAATAACTTGCAAAAATCTGTCAAAAAATAATAATATGCAAAAAATAACTAAAAATTATTATTGCAAATTATCAACTCTTTAATGTTTGCAAGACCATTTACAAAGACATGTTGATTAGTGATTACTATTATTAAATAATAAAACAAAAATGCTCCACTTCAAAATTTAATTTTAAATAATTAAATTATAACTCCACACTTTTAATCAGTATTAAAAAAAATCAATATATATGAAATAGACACCCAAACATATATAATAAATAAATTACATGTAAAACATGGATTTCATTGTTGTTAATTCTCTATTAAGAGAAATTCACTACGTAATGCGATATTCTAAGCAAAAATTATTATATTAATATATTAGCCGGATCGTTAACTAAACAGACAAATTAAAGGAAGGAAAAAAAAAACCAAAAAAGGAATTGAAGGAAAAGAAACACCTGCGCTCATGTCAAACCTGTGGCACCGGCGGAACTCACGAGCTGCTTCTCCACCACCGCATGCGATGGAAGCTTCCTAGATCTCAACCATGGTTAATCATGCGATCCAGTTATATATATCTAATTACTTTCCACCGCCGGCAAGGCGTTCAAATCCAAAACCGCCGTCTCCTCCTCCTCCACAATCGGATTTATCTTTTCCGGCGATCCTTTCTTGTTTTTAATCTGATCATCATCGTCCTCATCCTCTTTGGAACCATCAACCACCGCAACCACTTCAGCTTCGACGGCAGCACGCCAGCCTTCTCGTTTTCCTTTCTCGAAGTACTTAACAGCTACCCGCATGCTCCTTAGAATCGCGAAGAATTCCTCAACTTCCTCCTCCGTCGCGTCCTCCTTATTATCCACTTTTCTAACCTTTTTACTCTTAGCTTCATCAGATTCTTTGTCAACCCTCCTCCTTTTCTCTTTCCCTTTACTATCCATCTCCGGCACCGGCGAGAGCACAACCAAGATCTCCTCTACTGCTTCTAACCTGTGCTTTCAACAATCAAACATATGGAAAATTAAATAAAACGAAAGGTTATAAGTAAATAATTAGAAGAAAGACTGAGTTAGTCAATGTTTAATTATTCTTTTATTTTTTAAAGATTTAATTTGTAACATTGATTTGAATTATAGAGTGAATGTTTTTTGTTTGGGCTGGTAGTGGCATTGTCATTGTTATGGGGCGGTTGGGAAGGGGCATTGGTCGATTTCCAGCCGTTGGATAGACACTCGTTTATGACGTCATTTAGAGTAGGTGAGCTTGCGTCACCTGCATGGCGATATGCGAAAGGAAATTATGCGATGCCATCGGAATGACGAAAATGTTTATGTTACACGCACATCATATGGCGCGTAGCGTCTGTCGGAAGATAAGGTGGACGTGGACCATTGCGGCGATATGTTTTTTTTGTTCCTCGGATTCTCTCACCGATGATAGGGATGGCAATGGTACCGACATATCTAAAAATATGTGGGTTAACGTGGACGATATAAGATTTACAGACGGGATTGGGTTACATGTTGATCAGATAAATTTCTCAAACTTGTAAATATTATCAAATATATGTGTATAATTATAAATTATGTGGGTTAGTTTATTTTAATTTGTAATTTTGAATATAATATTGACTCCATCTCATAATACTTTATGTCGTTAATCTTTGCATAAAATTTAAAAAATACATTAATTATAATGCCACATTATATAAAATATATACACTTTTCTAAAATTATTTTTTTTTAAAACAAAGAAAAATTATTTTTATAATTTAAATATTTACAAAGAGGGACGTAAAAAGAAAAATAAATATTTCTAAAGTCAGGTGGACACATATTGACATATCCGAAAATAAAAATATGGACAAACATTATGAAATATAAGGAGTATTACATTATCTGCATATACTAAACTTCTAAAGTTTAATTCAATAAATTATTATTTTTGTTCTATAATATTTATAATATTTAAAATTTTACGTTTTTTAAGAAAATATTAAATTTTTCTAAATTATAATAAATTATTGAATAAATTAATTAGATTATCCTTAATTTAATACTAATTTTTTAAAAAAATTATTAAATTAAAGTAATAATTACTGATTATATATAAATGGTAACTATGCAAAAAAATATCTAATGCTTTTTAAAACCAAAAATATCATAAGCATTTTAAAATAAATTATTTTTTTAAATGTGATAAGTACTATAAAATAAAAATAGTATTTTTTTTTACTGTTAAATTATAGACTAAATAACTCACTAAGAGAATTAGGCGGTTCGTCTTCTCGTTGACGTTATCAAAAAAATTGTTTGGTAAAGTTCAAAAAAATTATTATTGTTTACTAAAATTTATAATTCTAGGGGTAGTACGTCATTTGTAAAGTTCGAGATGCTGCGAATACATTTTTTTAACATAAATATATTTATGCATTTAGCCTTCTTCAATCAGATTGTATTTCTGGTACAATATCACAGACTCTCATACTTTTATTAAAAGATAACTTGATATAACACCTCATTCAAAATAAATGTATTCTACAAATTTTTTAAAAAATTTAATTGAAAATTTAAATTTCATAAACACTTAATGTATTCTACAAAAACTAAAATCTTGATTTATAAAGAAATTTCTTAAAATTTTGTGGAGTTCAATTATTCCGTAATAAGAGATTAAAATTGATGAAATTTTGGAATGTCAATAATATTAGGATGATGATATTTCAAGACAAAATTGCCCTTTCCTTCTTTGTTTTCTATCTCAAATCATGTTTCAATCTCCATTTAAGTCTCATCTTAATGGGTTTTCTTTTACCTCCTATTTGGGAAGGAAAGAAAAATTATAAAATTGCCCGTAATAGTATCTTTGTTACTTTTCTTTATTTCAAATGGCTTTTGATAAATTATAACATAAAGTAATTTATATGTATTTACAATACTTGTGTATATCCTAGTGTTTAGTTTGATTTTTGATTGTTCAAGTTTCTCTATTTTAATTTTTTATTATTTTATAAAAGGTAAAATTGTAAATCTCTAGTAAGAAAATTTTATTTTCTTATTTTATTTTTCTTCTAATCCAAACATAGGGTGGAAATAAGAAAAGAAAATAAATAATATAATCCTTCCTTATTTTTCTCTCATATTTTCTCTCCTCTCTTATTTTCTCTTGTCTTCTTTCCAAACATAGCGTTAAATCTCAAATCATTATCATCTCTGTCCTTATTCACTTTGGAAACATTATCATCCTTCCCCGCAACTTCCTTGACCAATCCCACAATGCATATGCTGATGTGATCCATCACTAACATTATGTTTAGGAACGAGAGGAAAAAAAAAAAGGGAGGAATGAAAATATGGAAGGAAAATAGAAAAAGATTCTACAATTTATTTTCCCTCCTCGTTTTCCTCCACATGTTTAGATTGGAAGGAAAATAGGAGAAGGAAAGAAAATGGTACTATTATTAATTTACAATTTTATCCTTATTAATTATTAAATAATATATTAATTAAAAAATTAATATAGAGAAATGAAAATTGTGTTATTGCAAATTTATATGTTTACCTTAGTATGAGTATTAAGTATTTTATAATGATTAATTACTTAATTAATTATTAAAATTAATAATTTTGAAATGTATGTTTTGCCGTTTATTTATCAAGTTTGATATATCCAATTTTTTTATTTTGTATACAAATTATAATCATGTTTAAAATAATATAAATATTCTAAAACTTGTGATTTTAATTTAAAATTTGGAAGTGGTTTGGAGATTGATGATGAAATTGTAAGAAAAGGACCAAAGGTAAAAAATGAAGGACAGTGATGAATATAAGGATAGCAAGGTTCCTCGGTAAAAATATGGGCAATTTAGTAATTGTGTGTCAAATAGTATCTTTTTTCAACCCTCCCTCAAAATCACTCCTTCCCAAAGTGTACAGAGGCTAAAACTAAAACTATCAAGACTCAACTCCAAGGACCTATGATTGCTACTGTGACAAAGACGAGATATTTTCTAATTTTTGTATCTATCACATGGCCTCTCCCTCATTGCATGAATTCTTTGTTTTACTCTGAGTTGTATGCGAGAGAAATCAAAAGTTTTGACGAAGAATAAAGAATTGAAGAAAACTAATCTGTAAAGATGAGATTGAGATGGAGAAAGAAAACAAGGAGAGGGCATTTTGTCTTAAAAAAATATTTTACTCTGACGTTAAAAATTTTTGCTCTGAAAATATTATGGGGATACGTTGCAAGTTACAAGATAGACCTTGCGTTGCGTGGCTGGTCAACATTTCTCAGCAAAGCATTAAGAATGGGAACAAATCAACTACTATGGGATTGGGACCACGCAAACCAAGCCATCAAAGCTAGTTGGTGAACTTTACAGACATTGGGAATCTCAACCAGCGCAACGGGCTGGATTTGCCATTCCCGCTTTTATATCGTTTGTTACCAGAAAGATCGACTCCTAGTTAAGTAGGATTTTTTTTTTTACCAGAACAGTTAGGTAGGGTCTTTATTAAAATTTGAAAAAAATTCTTAAAATAATAAAATTTCCAAGAGAAAATGGAACCATATATAATAGAAATAGAAGTCCTCTTATGGGGTCCAATGAGGTGTGCGCAGAATTAAACTTAGTCCAGACGCTAAGAAAATAATTGAATTGAAAATTTTAGTTTTATTTATTTATTTCTGAGACTTTGCATTTTAATTTCTGTTCCAAATGAAAATTTCTTACAAAACCGTTATAATTAAATTCCAAAAAACTTTATCATTTTTCATTAACTGGAATTTATTTGTAATACTATAATAGTTATCATTTAAAAGGTATCCAAAGCTTCATTTATATAATTAACTCAGTAGAAATAGAGCGTTCGGCGCGTAAAATGTTATTTTAATAGTTATTGTATTATTATTTTTGATAATTATTTCTTTTGAGAATGATTTTTGATAAATATTTTAATAATTGCTTTTTATCATGTTAGTCTAGATACATATAACAAACAATTAATCAATAAAGCTGTTGTTGGAAAGCAAAATTGGACTCAAACAGAATTTGTAACAGGTTGTTGGAAAGCAACTATGTTTCCAAGCATATAATTTACAAAGCTGATTCCTTACATCATACCATGAAATTACATTGGGCTCGTACAACTCATCTCAACAAAAAACTAAAAAAAAAAAAAGAAAAAAATAATTAAGGAAATATAAACTAAAATAACCACGTCTCTTTGTCTCTCCAGTTTTTAGATTGTTGGTACTTTTGAAAGGATTTCTCTCCTTTTGAATGCATTATTAGATCCATGCCAGGTCCAGCCATTGAGCAAATTCATTTCAAGACATGAAACCAAAAGCTTATACGAAGGAGAAAACCGAGCGAGGGAGAATGCATGAAGAAGCATAGATCAGATATAAAATTTTAAATAGATGAAAATATATAGTAAGGTAGTTTAAAAGGAAATAGATTAAATTTAAATTTGTTAATTTGATTTTCAAATAGAATTCTAAAATATGAGTATCACACTTCAAAAGTTTTATTATTAATTTTTAAATTTAGAAAGTATCCGATCAAAATATAGAAAAATTAAAAAAAATTTTAAATGAGAAAAATAGAATACTCAATGAAATAGAACCTTGAACTTTGTTTTTGTCTCAGTTTTCATATAGATATTTATTTAAAATTTTAAATAAAACCAATGAAAAAAATTCAAAATTTAACCTTTTCATTTCCTTTATATTAATTAAAAATAGTATTATATTATAATTATTATTTACCAGAAAAATGTTTCAATTATATTATCAGCAATGAATTTAATAAAAAAAAATATAACAATGATAACAATTACGATGCCAATAAAAGTTGTTAAAGTGAGGATAAAAATTAATAAATTTGGAATGTGTATTACATAGCGAGAGTAAAAATTAAGAAAAAAAATAAAATCACAAAGGATTCATCGGCTATGAAAAAAATGAATTTAGCTTCTTAAAAAATATTACCAAAATAACAAATTAAAAAAAAAAAAAAGAAATTCAGTGGGCATTGGTCCCATAGTGGCTCGGTCCATCGCACCTCTAACTTTAATGGTGTATTTTTTGACCTGCAAGCTGAGCCTGAAGTGGGTCCAAAGGATTCGGTTCCATTGTGTGATTAAGATGAATGGTAGTTACTGTGTTTGGTTATATCAAAGCAGTTGGAACCACGCAATAATTATTTCTTAGCATCACAGTGGACATTGTTTTGAACCGTTGATCAAGCAGTGGATGGTGGGGACCATATGGAGTCGGTGAGTGTACCTTAATTCATGAGCAAGTGACACGTGGACCACCAAGATGACAAGTGGTTTTTACGAAATTTAAAATTGGAAGGATCAATTTGACCCTTCAACTTGGACTGTATATAAAAAAACTCATATTTCAACTTTTTTTGCAATTTAGTTTCAAACTTGTCCCAATATTAACAATTTACCCAAAGTCAAAGAGCGTGTAGTTTAAAACATATGAAAGTGCGTGAGATGAATATTTGAGCTGGACCTTCCTTTTTTTTTTTTAATTTTTCTTTTATCTTTTTCCTTGTTTATTTTAACTCTTCTTCCACCCCACCAAAAACCAAACCACCCCATCTGCACTAACTAGTAAGTCTACAATTCAATCACTGCCTCATCTTCTTCAACCACCCAAAACTTCAACTTCGGCATTAAGAAAGCAGTTGCGGTTCAATGGTGAGAGTGGAAAGAAACTGTGAATTTGATTTAAAAGAAAAGGAGTGGCGATGAAGGTAAAGAACATGAAACAGAATCGTAATAAAAATAAGGTATGATGCTAAACATGGAAATACACCAAATAGGAAAAAAAGAAGAGAAGTGAGAGAGTTCTTGTAATTATTGTTTTTGATGATGTAAAGAATTTAGTACAGTTTCTTCAACATTTTTTGGCAGAGAAGAGAAGAGAAGTTAACAAAGAGATAAAAACAAAGTGAAAAACTGGGATGAAGTAGTGTAGAAAATGGGTTTTCGATATTTCTTGCTCGCACAACTACAGAATTGATTTGTACTCTCTGCAACTTGGATTTTGGGGTGGTTTATTTTCTGAATCTTGGATCAGTTTACAATGTATTTAGGCTCAAGGAAAAAATTAGCTAAATCAAATAACGAAAGTGCATTTTCTTATAGGATTTACCAGATATAGAGAGAATTCAAATGTGACTAAAGAACGGACTTTGACAATTACGGAGAGTGAAAGGAAATGAAGCTATTGATCTATTTAATATGGGTTCAATATAAATATATGCCAGAAAATGGCTTCGTCAATCATGGCAACAGTGGAAAAAGCATTCTTTCATGGGTTTATCAGTGAAACTTTCTTTCACTTTTAAATGTTAGCTTGGTATTTTAAAAGTTAAATTTATTTTTTTTTCCTCATATGTTGACTGCTGTAGTTAGTGGTATCAACCGCAAACCCTTTGAATTTCACAAGATAGTAATTGATTTATCATTTTTGGAGGTAATGTATCATAATATTTAAAATTTTTATCAATTTTGATATTTTATATACTAATACTGCCTCAATTAAGGATGAACACTTCAAATTAAAAAAAAAATATCTTTTTTAATATAATATATATATTTTTTGTTTTAGTTGTCCAGTGTTTGAAACCACTACACCGATTAATCTAGGTTTAGGCTAAGTAGAACCATAAAGAAAGAGCAAAGCGCTCATTCCCAAGTTCTAAAGGAACTTTATGCTCAGATTTTGAACTCAAAACCTTTAGTTAAGGAGAAATAATTCATGTTGTCCTATTTTACCCCTTAGGATTTTAAATATAATATCTTATTATTGAATAAATAAAAAATTAATATGAAAAATAAAATTTTAGACGTAATTTGAATATCAAATTGTATTTTAAGTATAGTAATTGGCATATTTATTAATTTAAAAATATGATATTTGAAACATACAATTAAAATAATTAAAATAAAAATAATTTAGCTATATTATTATTCCAGAAAATTATAATAATTAAAATTTTTCGTTTTAACATACAGATAATATGAGAACTAAAATACATAATTGAAAATTTATATTTTAATAATTTAATTTTTATGTCACGCTTTGGCATTTTTTAATGAGTTAAAAATATTAAATTATTAATCAAGAATTTTATATTTTAAACATTAAAAACACTCAAATAAAATATTTTATATACAAATATTTAAAATATAAGTTAAAAAAATTGAAATATTATAACAATTTTGAGATTATCTACCATTCACACCGAGTACAAAAACATTTGGTAGAATACATAAATAATAAATTCACTTATGAACTTTCTTAATTATTTTAATTATGTATTACTCTCAATTCTTACTTTAACCCATCAAACATTTCAATTTATAAAGTTATATTTATTAAATATTTTAATTTTTAAATTATTTTATTGAACAATTTAATTTATAAAATTATATCAATTAAGCACTTATTAAGAAGTTGAAATTTATAAAATTTATTATTTCAAAAATCATATTAACAATATATCAACTCGATATTTGATATTTTATAGATAACAACCAAAAATTCTAAAATTATTAATATTAATGTCGAAAAATGTATAATATTATCAAAATTTATAAGCTCAAATGCATCGTAAGTCATCTACAAAATTTAAGATGCCACAAAATTAAAATTACAAATTTTAAGAATGAATTTATATATTCAGCTAAAAATATTTATATAATACAATATATTTTGATATTCTTAGAATTATATTACCATTTTTATATTGTAATTATTAAGAAAATAAATAACTAAATATTAATTATATTAACTATTGACACACCATATTGATAGTTCAAGATGTTGGGGCTGTAGTTTTCTTTGGATTATATATTAGCTAGTTCTTGTTCTTTTTTTTCTTTTATTTAAAAAAAATAGTTTTTTAAGAAAAAAAAAGTTATGGATTATAAGATTTAAATCCTTGACTTTTTTTTTATTATTTGTTATCCGTTCCTCTCTTTTATAATTTCAAGTTATATTACATAAATTGACAATCTATAGTATGCTATTTCTTTTTTAATTCTTATTTCATTTTCTCTTAATTTTTTTTTAAAAAGTATGCCTCATTTAGCAAGCTATTAATTATATAATTATGAGTTAGCAAACTTATAATCTCAAATAACGTATTTAGTATTTCAATCCATTTAAAAGTATCACCCGTCACATAAGTTATTGTTATAAAAATTATTCTAATTATATATCAAATTAATATTTTATATATAAATATGAAAAAGTATGGAATGTTACTAAATTTCATGATTGTAAGGATACAATAGGTATATTTTAAAGTTTAGAGGGTAAATTTATGAGTAAATACAATTATAATTTATAATTTTTCAACTAATAAAAATATAAATTGTATTTTTTTATATAATGGCTTGTGATATTTAATGATGTAAATAAGTTAATAATTTGAATTAAGATTAACGTGAAATTTAATTTTGAGGAACGAAAAGAAAATTTAAATTTTGGATCCGCCGAATTAAATTTGTTTTCAAGCATGCTTTATAATAACGATTTTCTTTATTTTTCTAGCTTAGACAGTAATGGCCCAATAGGCTTTATAGTTAAGTGGGCCTAAGGTTAGACTGACAATCAAATTGGGCCTACTGTCCACATTTTCTTTACTCTCTTGTTGTAAGTGATGAAAATTTTAAAATCAAATTAGAACAAAAATAAATGTAATGATGTTTAACTATAATTACAGATCAGAAACAATTAAGTTATTGAAAAATCAAAATTATGAAATTCTTATTTGAAGAAAAGAGAGGAAATGAAAAAAAATTGAATAACTGAATATAAAATAGTGAATAATATTTAAAATTTAGGTTTATCATTATTTAATATGATTTTCTGTTAATTGATATACGGATCAAATTATTACATCATCATTAATTATATTTTAATAAATAAAATTAAAATATTAACATTTAATCTATAATAATTTAATATGGATGATTTAGTTTTAATTAATAAAATATCCCCATTAATGCCTTTAATAAAAATAAGAAGATGAAAATATTAATTGAGCTGCACATGTGGGTATATTTTAGGTAGAGGATAGAAGGAGTTGACTCCCTATGAAGCGTTTTAGTCAACGTTTGACCGTTTGTAAATTTGGCTTGCCCTCAATGACTGCGTTGAACATTTAGCATTCTTTTTCTATATACGGAAAGATTTTGTACACTTCGATATATTCTAAGTATTTTGGTTGGGATATGATTCATATAAACAATTATTATAATACTCAAATGTTTTCTTTTGTATTTTTATTAACTTATTTGGAGAACAACGAAACGTGTCATTTTAATATGGCATCATGCCAACACAAACCTATTTCCACATTTCCATTCCTTTTTTTTTTTTTATATATTTTTGAACTCGATTAACATATATAAAAATTAATTTTATATAAGTGTTTTTATTTTTAGTTTTCTTATGATACTAGTTCTAATAATAATATGAAAAATAATATGTATTTTTGTAAATATAAAATGAATGGATTAATTGAATATATAGATTTTTTCTTTATTATTTTAATATATGTATTAATTAATTTTTTCTATTAAATAAAAAGTAAAATATTTAATTAACATGAGAGAAAATATTAATTATAATTAATCTAGTTATTAGATTATTGATTATGCTTAATGCAGTCATTGTCTATTTTTAAATATTAGTCATGATAAATCAACTAAATATCAAATTTATATTAGTATAAATGCAATAATAATATATAATAATGAGTTAAAATTTATAAAATACATGTCAAGTTAAATTGTTATATAAATTTTAAATTATTTTATTTTATTATATTTAATACTCTTAATAAATAGAAAGTAACTTGTCACGATCCAAAATCGTGGGCCGGACCGACACTAGGACCTAGGTAATCTTAAGGCCCCCGAGACTCGTAATAAGCCTAAACTATGAAAATCCATTTCTATTATCATTTGACTAAGGGAATAGTAAGCCCATATTATGACATTATTCATAAATTAATCAGAGTTAACATTTCTAACCCAACCATAATATTAAATACTGTTCACAGCTTGGTCCCATATCCATTTAATAAAAATACATTCTCATGTAAATATTTATTTGTCATAATATGATCAAACTATTCCT
>CANUEX010148375.1:0-14939 GCA_948099535.1 Jatropha multifida | reverse complement strand
TGAGTTAGACTATTTAAATTCGGTTTTCGATTCGGTTCGCGGCATAAAATATTATTTTTGGCCAATTTTCATTGGTGAAAATTTACAATTAAATTTTAAATAAAAATTCTTTTGAAAATAAATTAATGGGTTATTTCATTTAATCTTACAAAAATAAAAATGGATAAAAAATTAATATTAAATTAAATCATTTATTAATTTATAAAAGTCAAAATAAGTTTAAGGGTGTTTATGAATTTAAATTTATATTCATAATTATCAAAAAAGTTTAATCACAATGTTTTTAGTTAGTATAAGACAAAATTAGATAAAAAGTCGACGTTAAATTAAATCAATTATTAATTTATAAAAGTTATAATAAGTTTAAAGGTTAAATTAATATGAAAAGTGAAATTGAATATTTTTAATTTTTTATATAAGTTGAAAAATTAAATTAATTTTAAGAATTAAATTGGTCTTTTTTATCCTGCTAAACAAGTTAAAAGATCAAATTGACATTTATTAAAATTTGGAATACCATAAAATGATTTTAGTCACGATCAATTAATAAAATATATAATTACAAATAGATAATTTATAATAATTATTTTGAAAATAAATACAGATAGATAATTACAAAATTTTAAGTTATCTTTTCTTAATTTATTATATACATATATGATAATGAGAAATTTAAAAATTTTTATATTTTACTTTTTAAATATTTGATTTCATTTTAATTATAATTTAAAATATTTTATTTATGAGAGATTAAAACAGATAAGTATATTTTTTTAAAATTTTTCTTTACATGATTTAGTTGAATATATTTTGAAAAAAATAAATATTTAAATAGAATATAAAAGATAAAAAGTATGTTTTATTTCTTTTTTATGGTTGTATGAAATATTGAATGTTTATTTAGAGAGAATAGAATGATTCTTTTATATGATTTTTTATTAATTAACATTTAGATTAGGAATTTCAAAATTTTATGTTTTATTTTTTTTAATTTATTTTTTAATAAATATATATATATGATAATAATAAGACATGATAATTTTTATATTTTATTTTTTATTTGAATTTTTTAATTATAATTTAAAATATTTTTAGGAGAGAGATAAAAAATATATATTTTTTAATTTTTTTTATGTTTGTATGATTTGACAGATATTTTTTTAAAAAATAAATTTTCAAATAGAATAGACACAATAGAAGAGAGATAAAAAAGAAAAAAATACATTTTTTTTGTATGGTTGTAGAGCAAATTAAGGGTTTATTTGAAGAGTTTACAATCTTTCTTTTTGTAATTTTTTTAATTAATTTTTTTACTGAAATTAATTAATTTATTTATTTATTTAAATTTATAACTTGTAATAATAGAGAAATGAAATATTTGAATAAGCTGATTAACTGACCAATATTGAGTTCCTAATATTGATTTGATGTGTAATTTCCATTTATTGACTTAGCTAGTCTTTTTTTTTTTTTTGTCCATCAATCATTCTTTTGAAAATTAGACTAGACCAACCAGTTTAATTGAGAATCAGATTATGGTCTGATCCGAGTTATATGTAAAAATTGTAATAAAAAAAATAGACTAGATTGGTGAAAATCGGTTGAAAACCGGCTAAAAACAAGTGAATCAAATAGGTTACAAATTGGTTCGATTCAAAATCTGAATTTTCATTTTAAAATGTGTTTCTTTTCAAAATTTGGGCTTCTTAAAAACTGGGCATATTGATTTTTTAGTTTTTGGGCCTATTTGTTTCTAAATCTAAAGTCTTAATATATTAATTAAAATAAATAAATTGCTTAAATTTAAAGACAAGTGTGAAAAATAAAAATATATTCTTTTTGTTTAAAAATTTTTATTAAATTTATGTTCTTTTGGTAAAAGCCAAATTTAAAACTATTTTTTATTTTTTATTTGATATCAAAATTTTTTTAATCTATATTTTAATTTTATTTAATAAATATTATATATATAAATATGCAGTTGAATTGTATTGAACTCGATTGAACCCTCTGGTTCAGTAAAATGTTATCTTCATCCGTTCATTGATCGGTCCAGTTCTTAGAATACTATCATCAATAATAAATTTCATATTATGAGATTTCCAGTTGAAATAGGGGTTAATTTTTGAAATTCAAATTAATAATTTTTTATTATATATTGAGTTTCTGAAAAGAGTTTTATTCTAAACAATAATTTTTTTATTTTTTTGTTATTAATTAATTTATAACTATCAGCACTCTAACAAGAAATAGATGACATCTTGATAATTAAATATTTTTAATTTTTTATATTTTTTTTCTTATATTTCAAATCTGATTGATTTGATAGAAAATAAAAAAGATGGTGTTTATGATATTGAAAAAAAAATAAAACTATATTTCTGTTAGATCACTTTTGGAAGTTTCAATAATTTACGTGTATTTGTTTTTTTCTCTAATGCACTGCATAAGTAATATTGTTAATAGCCGAAGTGAATATTATTATTAATTCAAATAATCTTTTTAATTTTTTTCCTTTATCTAGTTGTAAAAAATAATCTATTATTATTTTTAATTAGTGAATATATATACATATGTATAATACTGGGAAATAACTCATATGACATTTTTAAAATTAAAAAAAAATAATTGGCTAAAATTATAAAACGGATAAGGTTTAGGTTTTTCCGGTTTTTAACCTTTATTTGCTGATGTGACACGGTGATATGGTGCTAACGTGTCAAAAAATGAGTACAACTAATAATGACAACATCAGCAATCAATTTCACAACGGATATAGGATAGAGGATGTAGTTGAAAAAAAATAAACCTACTGTTACAGCTGTCAAAATTAAAAAAATTCACTAAAATTGCAAAAATGATCAAAGTTTTTTTTTTTTGTCATTTAGCCTTCTGTAAATGAATTATATAAACTATTCCACAAAATGTATTGCATAAACTATTGTAAATTTATATAATTATTTATTGTATAAAATGCACTAACTATAAAAATGATCACCTGTGGCATTGCACGAGCACCTAAAACTGGTGATTATATATAATTTTCAACTTATATTATAATTTTTTGCCGAATTGAAAATATAATACTTGCATGCAAAACATGAGAGTAATTATTCTACAATATCATAAAATATTTATTTAAATATTTATTTGAGATATTGGATAAAATTAGAATGATTATAAGATTAGCCATTAAATTCAAATTAGTTTAGTAGGGTCAAAGTGATTGAGTTAGGAATTGAAGTTAGAGGGGGCTAAAAAAATTAGCTCCATCTCTTGAGATATTTTTTAAATTAAATATTTATTTGAAATATGGGAAAAAATTATAAAAATTATAAGATTAGTCATTAAATTCAAATTGGCTTATTAACGGGGCTAAACAGCCTTGTTTGCTAATAGAATTTATGTTCTTCAACATCAATTCATTGCCATAGATTAATGAGAGCATGAAATGGAGAAAAAGTGAAAAAAAAAAGAGAGAAAATCTGGAAAAGATTAATGAGAGCATAAGCCAATCTATCACATTAATGTGGACAATTAAACATTTTTCGCGATCACATTAATCTCTAGAATCTTCATTTCTTTACAGAATCAGATCAATTGTGTGCTATTTTTTCGGTCTCATACCTCTAACTCCCAAATCAATACTACTATGTTTCCTTTTTTTCAGAAAGAAACTATGTTTCCTATTTCTAACCAAAAGATAAACGTGAAAAAATTAATACTCTCTCCGTCCCATTTTGGTTTTATGGTTTGACAAAACACGCATATTAAAAATTTAGTTAATAAAAATTATTTTGTCTTGTTTTACCCTTAGTTCATTGAAGATATTAATAAAACTCTCTCATTTAATGAAAGATCATAAATGTTATTGTAGAAAAAATAATTATTTACATGTATAAATTGCAAATATTTTGGGACATTCAACAAATAAATAACAAGCAAACAAAATTGGGCAAAAGGAGTAGAAAATAAACCAAAAAAAACTAAAAGAAAAACAAACTAATTGATGTGGTTGTATTTCGTTGCGTAAGTCTATAGTGTAGAGGAGTGACGAGAGGTAAAAGTTATTTGGATGCTAGAATTTTTACCTCGGCCCTTCATAGGTGACCCTACACCTATAAAAGGTGTTATTTGTTGCTTATTATAATTTTAGTTGCCTCGATGCAATATTTGATACATATAAATAAGAATGACCATTTTACTCTTACGTGCAATGTGCTGCTATATGTTTTTTAATGATGCTTGAATTGTTCTTATATTTCAAATCTATATGATCTCCTATCGATATTATGTTGTTCTAACGCCTGTTCTCGGCTTGCAGATAACTAATTGATACCATTGACTAACTTATTTGAGGGAGTTCCAAGTAAACACCGCATCATAATATATAGACATGGTAGACTGACTTTATTTTAGAATTTCTTTTAATATAGAACAGAAAAATAACAAATTGCTGATTTTATTTTATTTATTAGACGAGTCTATAATTAAAAAGGCAAAGTAAGTCTTATGAAAAATTTATGAGAATTTCTCATGTATTACTACCCCTTACATTTAAATTATTAGCTAGTAGCCTCTCGGGTGCGTGCTTGATTTTGGTTGTATTCAATAATAATTTTTTAATAATTTTTAGAGTTTTAACTAATTAAAATGCTGAACGCTGTTTAAAAAGTTATTCGGCAATGTAATATTTGGACTAGTTTTTAGTGGTTAGGTAGCTTTTTATAAAAAGTCAACTCATGTAATGTTTAGCTTTTAGCATTTTATGAAACTCTACTCAAATAGCTAACAGCTAAACGCTACTAAAATAACTAACAACTATCAAAATAATTAATTTTATCGAACAGACCATTTGACTCTTATCCCACGTGGTACTTGTGTTTTCAATTTAATATTTATTTTTATAGGGAATTTTTTAAGCCTATTGGGTTGGGTCCTAAGTCATAATATGAAAAAACACGTTAAGAGACTCAGAAAGCCTACTAGCGTGTGTGGCCCACCAAACCCAAACAAATAAAACGCCAGCCACTTCTTTTTTTTATTTTTAAATTTAAAATCATATAAAATTAATATATATATATATATATATATTTTAAATCACAGGTTTGATTAGAATAAACTTCTATACAGAACCATGAACATATTGTCTGAAAGACATCGACCGGCGAAAACGCGATTATCCATCCTATGAAAAGCCAGTCAACTAAAAGCCAAGGAATAACCTATTATTTCTCCGCCAAAATCAATCACCGTTCAACTAAACAAAAAAAACCAACAATTTACTGAGTTGAACGATGCTCTGATAACCCTAAAATCATATGAATCGAAAGATTTTTGTCAATGGATATCACTTTCGCAACTTGCTTAAGGTACCTGCATTGCAACCGTTTCACCACCGCCCCTCACTTAGCTCCTCTGGTCTCCCTTCGCACCCCACCACCGCACGCCTGTCAGGTAACACATCTGTTGGATACCATCTGCGATATTATGCGTTTTGTGTTAGTTTATAGATTTTGTGAGTTGTTTTTGATAGTTTGCTTAGTTTTAATAAGAAAAATTACTGTGTAGTATTTATACCTTGAACAGGACGACCCCTGGAAATATTGCAACTTTGGGCAAATTATGCTACTCTTGCTGAAGTTAATGATAGTTCTGGTAACGGTACTGGAAAAATAACATTGGCTAAAAATTTAGCTTTTGTTCTTGAGGAATCTTCAAATGTTAATGACAGAAGACCTAAGAGTCGAATGGAGCTCAAGAGGTCTCTTGAACTCCGCATAAAGAAGCGGGTGAAGGAGCAATTTTTGAATGGGAAGTTTCGCGATCTTATTGCGAGAGTGATTGCAAATCCAGAAACTCTCCAGGATGCTTACAATTGTATTAGGCTTAATGCAAATGTTGATATAGCATCAGATAATGATGATACGTCTTTTGAATCTGTTGCAGAAGAGCTCTCTAATGGGAGTTTTGATATCAGTGCAAACACTTTTTCTATTTCTACAAAGGGTGTAAGAAAAGAAATCCTTGTCTTTCCTAAACTAAAGTTGAAGGTTGTTCAAGAAGCGTTGAGAATAGCTTTAGAAGTTGTCTATAGGCCTCATTTTTCTAAGATATCTCATGGTTGTCGAAGTGGAAGAGGACACCATTCAGCATTAAAATACATCAGTAAAGAGATCTCTAATCCTGATTGGTGGTTTACATTAACAATTAGCAAAAAGCTGGATGCATGTGTCCTTGATAAACTTATCTCAATCATGGAGGATAAGATTGAAGATCCTTGTTTGTATGACATCGTTCGAGGCATGGATGCTGCCAAGGTACTCAACATGGAATTTGGGGGTTATCCAAAGGGCCATGGTCTTCCACAAGAGGGAGTGTTGTCTCCTATTTTAATGAACATATATCTTAATGTCTTTGACCATGAAATTTACAGACTTTCAATGAAATATGAAGCTTTCACTTCAGGTTTTCATCTTGAAGGAGGGCAGTTCAATTCCAAGTTGCGCAGCTGGTTTAGAAGACAGCTAAAAGGGAATGGTCTTCAAACCTCGGGGGAGGTGAATTCCTGTCCAAAAATTCATTCTTGTCGCTTCATGGATGAGTTATTTTTTGCAGTTTCTGGATCCAAAGACATTGCTCTTGGTTTCATGTCTGAGATCGTGGGTTACTTGCAGAATACTTTGCTGTTAGATGTTAATGGTAAAATGGAAGTAGCACCTTGTGCAGGTTCTCAAACAATTCGCTTTTTAGGTGCTTTGCTTAGAAGACGTGTGAAAGACAGTGCTGCTGTAAGGGCTGTTCACAAGTTGAGAGAAAAAGTCAAGTTATTTGCTTTGCAAAAACAAGAAGCATGGGATGTTGGGACAATTAGAATTGGTAAAAAATGGTTAGCTCATGGTTTGAGAAAGGTCAAAGAGTCGGAGATCAAGCATTTAGCTTATAGTAGCTCTGTTTTGAGCCAAATTTCCTGCTTTCGCAAATTTGGAATGGAAACTGATCATTGGTATAAGCTCTTACTTAAGATATGGATGCAAGATATGACCGCTAAAGCAGCAAAGTCTGAGGAATTTATCTTATCTAAATATGTTGCAGAACCAGCCCTTCCAAAAGAATTGAGAGATTCATTTCATGAATTTCAAAAGCATGCAAACGGATATGTTAACTCTGAGACAGCTACAACTCTTGCTCTTTTGCCAAATTCCAACTCCTCCACTGAGATGATCACTGAGATAATTGCTCCTGTTAATGTTATGAAAAAACGTTTATTACGATATGGATTGATCACACCTGCCGGTCGCTCCTGTGTGAATCCTCAGCTTATTTTACAAGATAAAGCACATATTATTTACTGGTTTTCAGGCATTGTTCGCCGTTGGCAGAGGTGGTATGGTGATTGTGAGAACTTTGCCGATTTAGAGCTCATAATTAAGGTTCAAGTTTGGAAATCTTGCATTCGTACTTTAGCTGCAAAATATAGGATTCATGAAGATGAAGTAGAGAAACGGTTTGATTTAGAGCTGAACAACATTCTTTCAACCCAAGATATAAAGGAAGAGAGGGAAAACCAGGTATCGAACTCTCTGGCTTTTGACAATGATGAGATGTTGACATATGGAATCTCTTATAGTGGCTTGTGTTTGCTATCATTAGCAAGAATGGTGAGTCAGTCACGGCCTTGCAATTGTTTTGTCATGGGATGCTCAGCTGCAGCACCTAGTGTTTATACTCTCCATGTGATGGAAAGACAGAAGTTTCCTGGTTGGAAGACAGGGTTCTCAACTTGTATACATCCCAGCTTGAATGGAAGACGAATTGGGCTGTGTAACCAGCATCTGAAGGATTTTTATGTTGGTGATATATCACTTCAGTCCATTGATTTCAGTTCATGGAAATAAAGCCTTTTAATAAATTTGAAACTTGAAATTAAGCTGTTCTCTAAGTGTTGAGGTCCCAAGTTCCAACTGTAAAAGAACTCTCTAGGTGTCCAAATTCCAATTACTCATATCATGTTTCCTGGACTTTGAGATGCAGAAAACATGGAAACCCTTTTGCAAATCCACGACCAATACCCCACTAGTTCAGTAGGTATGCTGAAAATGGCAAGGGTCTGAAGGAGATGAATCGTCTTTCTGCAATATTAATTGTGCTAAAGAAACTGCAAAGGCCAGGTTTGACTACGATTACTTTACATGCGTTTGGATGACATCCCTTTTCAATTGGTATGGCCTTACCAGGTGAGCATTATCATTTGTAAACTTTACTAGTTCGCATGTAACTAGTGGAACTTGTAGAATTTGATTTTACATCAGTCAATTGTATGATTGCTTTGTTCTCCACTGGTCTTTTTATGATTAAAATTTTTAACAGGATGGCAGTCCGGGGCTTGTCAAAATTTGAAAAGTTCATTCTAGTCTGGTATTAGCATACTATTTTATTTGGTGTCTGTTTTACTCGTGTTTGCTTGCCTGCTGGTGTCAATAGACTTGCCAATAAGACAATCTACTGTATAGAATGCTATCTAAGAAGACTAAATAAAAAAGTACCTCCTCCTTATTGACAACATTTTAATTTATTTTGTTTGTGAAAGAAAAGACCCAATAAACATCAGAAATAATCAATCCGCCAAAATTTTTTCATCATCTTTGGAATCAATTCGAATGTCACCTTTCCAATATATTTGCATCAGGGTGTCTATAATTGCATATTTTATCATGTGACATCTGTCACGTCCTGTTTCGTGTATGATATGTTATCTTCTCTTTGTTTTTTTTTTTTGGCTTCTTTTACACATTCTTCAAGAACATATGTTTGAGAAATTTACAATGCTACGAATATTAATTGTGGGGAAAATATTCAGACAATTTGAAGTCTTCACTGTGATATACATTGACACATATGTCATAGAGTATGAGTTAAGGTTTTCTCTATGATATACATTCACACATATTTCTTAACTAGTTGTTATTGATGACAGTATATATATACTGATTGGTTTGCTTATATCCTCATGTTATTAACTTTGGCAGAGGTAGCACTTACCCAACAACAACTATCGAGGAAGTTATTGTTATGGATAACCGGCATATTCTTGTGTATGAAATGGAGGGAGAAGCACACTGGTATATGGTTACTTCTTGGTCTTACTACTAAGCTTTTACGTTTATGTTCTATGTTATAGTTTTTGTTTGGGATTTCCCATTTAACTCAACTATTTTTCAAAATTTGAATTTAGATACCTGAACCCTTGAACGGACCTAGAAATTATAGATCCTCAGCTAGTATGGCGTGAAAACTTCACATTGTACTTTTTCAAAAATTGAAACACATGTTGCATGATATTCTCCTGGGAAATAAGCCTCTTAAAATTCAACCCTGTATTATGTTTGTTTACAGATTTTTCTTTCATGCATTGATCTCAGGATGCTGTATTTACTTCCTTGGATCATTTCCCCCCACCAAATTTATTCTTTATTTTAGATTGAAATTCTCTTCTAGCTTACCTGATTTGAATGATGCCGTTCACTAAATGTATCTCATTTTTAGGTAGTCATTTGAAAGAAGGTGATATTCTACACCTTTGTTTATTTTTGACAGGTGCCACTCCTTGAATGTATTACTGTTGTTTATGTGATTTTGGAAACTCAAATTGTAACTCAAACTGCAAACCTGCAAGTGTTGGCCTTGTGGCTGCTGTTTTGGATTTGTGGATGCAGTTCAATTAAAAATCAGCTTCAAATTAATTTTGAATCACGCACTTGCTTCTTTGCTAAATCCACAACAATTTCTTTCATTGTGGACCAAAGACTAGTTGACATATATTGAACAGAAATGGCTTCTCTCTTGCTCTCAGTAATGTATTTTTTTCAGAAACTATCAAAGATTCATTTATCTTCAAAAGCAAAATTATTGTCTTTGCTTTAACAAATTCAATCAAGCCAAGTACTTCTCCAATTTCTCCACTTCTTCCTGGCTCCCAATGTAAAGTGGAACCCGCTGATGTATCTGGTGTGGGAAAGAAAAAAATATTAACTTAAGAATGGAGAATTTGAAGTTCATGAACTATAAGGTACAAATTTTTTGCTTACCTCCGTTGGTTGGATATCAAGTATTCTCTGATGTCCATCCGATCCTTTGCCACCAGCTTGTTCGACTATAAAGCTCATGGGTGCACACTCGTACAAGAGCCTCAGCTTTCCATTCTTGCTTTTCTTGTCTCTGGGATAACCATAAATTCCACCATATAACAGTGTCCGGTGGAAGTCACCAACCAAACTGCCAATGTATCTAGCGGAGTAGGGCTTGCCACTAGGGCCAGGGTCTTTAAGGTCATCAATGTACTTCTTCAACTTATCGTCCCACAATTGGTAGTTTCCTTCATTAAATGCATAAATTTTTCCGGCCTTTGGTATCTGAATCTTTTCTTGAGTTAAAACAAATTCTCCATACATTGGATCCAAGGTGAAGACGTACACGCCTGTTCCAATGGTGATAACAAAAATCACTGAACTTGAATACATGCAGTAGCCAGCAGCAAGAAGGTTGCTCCCTGGCTGGCAGACATTCACAATACACCTTTGTTTTGTGCTGTCAAGCTGCAATTTAGGAAATTATCAAACAATTGGATATTAGCTGCAGTCTTACGATCTTATCTTCTTTTTTGCTTGATAACTACTTCAATAAATGGCAATAACTGCCCATGAATTTTCTCTTACAGTGTTGTCATCACCAACATCAGCTAGGCACTCATCATTTGGGCTGTATATTCCAAAGATGGAACCGGTGGACACAGCAGCATCAATGTTGGATGACCCATCAAGTGGGTCAAAGACCACTATGTAGTTTCCAGAGTAACTCTCCTCCACTGCTACAGGTACGTCCTCTTCTTCTGATGCTATGATCCCCGTACGACCACTTGATCTCAAGCAGTTAGAAAACACCTGTAAATGTAAAAATCAATACTCATGCCTAATGATTTACACAAAAGATGTCGCTATTTAAGAATGAGAGATAGGATAGCCTAAAACTCTTTCCCCCTATGGTGCATATTAGAATGTACTTCATTGCCATAGACACATTTTAGTTGGTACTGTTGATTTCAAATCCAGAATTTATAATTATGACTTGATTTTTGAAAATAGGTAAGTTGCTAGAAGATCATAGGGTGATAGCCTAGCTACAAATAAAGAATTCCAAATACAATTTTGTGGAACTGGTATTTTGCAAGCATTCAAACTTCTTTCAGAAGCAAAAGATTATAAAACTAATATTTTTTATATCAAAAGATGATAAAATTCATAGTTCTAAAATTATTGACGACAGTCAATTTTTATATGCTAATATTTGTAGGTGCATGTTGATTATGAACATAATTTTCTATTAACAGACCTCATTAGAGACCACATCAAGCTTCTTCTGGTCTTCTCCTTGAACATTAACAGCGCCCTGAACTCCAGTTAAGTTAGAAATGTTGGCTCTTTGCACCAAAGAAGCAATCTGCTTACATGCCATTGAAATACTAGAAAGCACAATAGTAAGTTCAGCATCAATAACGCCTGCCCATTCCTGCTTCAACAGCCAACCTGTTAGCGTTTGAATCTCGAACGTATTTTTCTTTTTGGTCTCTGCATCTGAGGTGGTGCTAACAGCCATACACTTAACCCCACCAGCAACATGTTTTTTTTTACTGATGTGATTGCTGGGGAATGAGACTAGTGTTTTGGTGTCAAAGACGCATAATTGGAAAGGAGAGAGGCAAGAAAGTGAACGTGAGCTTGCAGAGAGTAGATGAGATGATGGTGGTGTTATGGCAGCCATAGGGTTTGCCTTTCCTTCGGTCTTCACTGCTCTCTTGTTCTTCACTTCACTAGCTCTTCTTGTTTTTGATATTATTCTTGTTCAGGTTTTTGTGAGAGCAGTGTGTTTGCTTGGATTGTACCGAGCATTGTGAGGTGGTGGGTAACGATTTCCGTTGCTTCTATGGTCCCACTTATCATCGTCTCTTTAATTTTTATGTGATCATGGTTCGTTGAAGGCTCCAATTGGAAGAGCAAGCAAGCATCAATTGGTTGGTTGAGTTGGGCTTCTGGAAGCCCATCTTACAATTATTCGGCCCAGTAGTTTAAACAGATCTTTGGTTCGACCGGATAGAGCTCGAAAACTCCAGAATTAAAATGGTGTTATGAGCCCCCCTGGGGAAAACTCGTGTAAGGATTCGATAGAATTCATTTCTTTGATATTTTGCAAGAATTTAATTAAATTAAGATTTTATTTATTTTTATTTATTTAAATTTAAATTAAGTTCTCGATTAATTGGTCCATATACTCTTTTCGTCTTATTTTGTTTGCATGATTTCAAAATGCACGCATTAGAATTTAATAAAAAAATTATTGTCAGTTTTTACTTATAATTTATTAAAATATTAATAAAAATCTTTCATTAACATAAAGTTTATCATTAGAAAAATAATTATTTATATGTATAAATTTAAAAATTTTGTAAATATTTTGGGATATCTTAAAAAAGATTACTAAGTTAATAAAATGGAGGACTATCTAATGGATATGGGTTATCTTGAAACCAACTAAACCAATAGCATTATAATCCTAAGAGGTATAATTATACTTGTTGCAAAACCATTTCTCTTCTAAAATTATTTTATTTCCAAGGACGTTAAAGTATGATGGCAAGATTTAAAAAATAGAATTCTGCTGGATCTTATTATAGTGAAATTTAACTTTTCAGAAAGGACGAATCGGAGTTTGAAGAAAGGGAAGCAGTCCTCGACCCGCCAGACAGAGGAGGATTTACTCAATCTTAAAGTACAATTATAAGATTAAATGTATGAAATTTTAATATAATGTCTTACACGTAATTAAAATTAAAAATTGGATATCATTTATTAGGTCTAGTAAGTAAAAATAATCTTGAATTTTACAATTTATTACAATTGCACTATATTTTTAATATTTTGATGACTATAACTTAAAATGAAACTTAGAAATTAATTACAACCCGTATTTGAAATTGGAGAAAAAATAGGATACAATTGTAACAATATGCAAAGTTTAGGGTATCCTCACAATGATTAATTGCATCTTATAATTGAAATGCAACGTGCAAATTCATACTACTATTTTACCTAAAACAATTAATCAATTTTATAAATTTATTTTTCTAATCTATCAATATATGTTATAATAATTACTTTTAATTGTTAGGTTTCAAATTTTTTTTAGAAATTAAATTTCATTTGGTTGTATTTTTTTAATTCATTATTAATTTATAAACGTCACCTATATTTTGGTTATATTTAATCTTTTTGTGATTTTGCAATAAATTAATTATATCGCAAATATCAATGTTCTACTTAACACGGATTTAATTATATATACTAAATTTTGATTATATCTGATTATTCATTTTTGTAAGGAGTTAATTATTAAATTAACGATCACTTTTTTAGTTGTGTCTATAAGTATTTGTTGGATTAAATATTTCAATTTTCATAATATATGGAATCGTTTATTATTGTTACGACCCAAAACCGTGGGCCGAACCGGCACTAGGACCTAGGTAAGCTTAAGGCTCCTAAGGTCCGTAATAAGCCTAAATTATAAAAATTCATTTCTATTATCATTTGACTGACGGAATAGTAAGCCTTTATTATGACATTATTCATAATATAATCAGAGTTTACATTTCTGACCCAGCCTTAGTATTAAATACTGTTCACAGCTCGGGCCCATATCAATTTAATAAAAATATATTCTCATGTAAATATTTATTTGTCATAATATGATTAAACTATTCCTATCATATAGTCTCCAAATATTCAAAAAGAATGCTCCACAATTTATTTATAATCGCATGATAATTTCTTTTACATAACCAAATATTAATTAAACATCCTAACTGCAGAGTTAAATAAAATGTACGGAAAACCACAAATATTAACAGATAATTCATACTAACATGTTCGAATCTCTGCGAAGAAGGAAACAGAGTCTTATAAACCAACAGTACTTTTATTTCTTGAAAAATGTTTATGGAAGAGGGGTGAATTTCACTAAACTCAGTGAATAATAATAAATAATGCAAACCCACACATTCAAGCAGTATGCTTTCACAATATATAAAATGTGCATACTTCACAAGCACGTGTCATTCATCAGCATCTTTAAACAAATCACATTCAAATATTCACAACATGTGGAAATTGGTCAGTGAAGTCACAAATTCACCTATTGGTCCCCGGCCAATTTCCATTATAATAATATATATATAACAGGGAGCCAATCCCCTTACCTGACCCACTGACCCATAGTGACACACGTCGTCCTAATTTCCACCCAGATACAAAAACATATTATTTCACATCGCAATTATTCACAAATATATTCAATACAATAAATGCAACATATACATGTAATCAAGGGTGGAAATTGTATAAATTTATAAAACTGAAATATTATATATCAAAGACTAAGATTATAGAACTGAGATATTATATTTGGAAAATGAAGGATATCAATATAGCGATAGAAATAAGAAATAATTTATGATTATTTAAATAATATAAAGAGTATATGGTATGCATAGGAATTGCATATATGCAGGATGGTGTGCACCATTTATTATTACTCACAGTGACCGCAGAATAAATTCAGATCTGTCCTGGGTTCTGATTTGGAGGAACAGTAGAGGAACTTGGTCGATCTAAGAAACACGTATAATAAGGAAAATATAGTAAGATAATGACTCCCTTAATTAAAAATATTAATTTAATAAACCTATCTGTTTATTTTATTTTTCTGACTAAATTTTTATTAACTCACTATATAACCTTACTATTTATTTACCAACAATTAATTTATTCACTTATTTTGTATCTAGTCTAGATATCAATTCCATTTATTTCACCACAAAATATATTTAT
>CANUEX010148350.1:0-26602 GCA_948099535.1 Jatropha multifida | reverse complement strand
TGGTTATTCAATAAATTTTCGGGCGAACCAAAATGATTTTCGATCCCCATAATATTACGTGGCGTAATATTATTGGCTAATAATTTACAATTTAAATTTAAATGGGAATGTTTTGAAATAAAAATTTCAGGGTATTATATTTACATTATCAATTTAATAATATTATTATTTACATGTGTATAACTAAAATATACAATTAATTAAGAATATATTTAAAAATATTTATACTATTGCAAATAATGTTATAATTTTCTTTGTAACAAATTATTTTTATATTTACCACTATTGATTTATTTTCAGTATAGTTTTATTCTTATTTCTAAACGTTTGATAATTTATGATAATTTATAAAAAATAACAATATAATTAACTATAATAATTTATTAAAATAATATTTAAATATCCACGCGAGAAGCGTGATTTTCGACTAGTTATGTATATTACGGGCGACTTGTCATGTCTTACAGTGGGGTAGAGTATAACAGCACGGACTCAGGACACAAGATACGAAAATGTACATGATATGATAATTTTTAAATAAGTAGGATATGCATAATACATATTACACATAATAAGTAATATATGAATATTTCAAATAAATAAATAATTATTTATAATAAATTATAAACATAAAATAAAAAAATCTTAATTTCTTATTTCAATGAGATAAAAATAAATAAAAAAAACTTTATTTTTATTGGTAATTAAAAAAACTCTTGTTTGATTGGTTTGGTATATGGAGTAATTTCATGTATCAGAAGTTAGATTGTACGAATACGAGACATAAAATATAAAAATATACATAATATGATAATTTTTATACAATTAAGATATCCACATGCTTAGGAATATACAAAATAAATAATACATTAATATTTTAAATAAATAAATAATCATTTGTAATAAATTTTAAATATAAAATAAAAAAAATTTAATTTTTTATTTCAAAGAAATGAAAATAAATTAAAAAAATATTTCACTTTTTATTGATAATTAAAAAATATATTTTGATTAATGAACTTGGTATATGGACCAGTCTCCTATATTAAGAGATAGATTGCATGGACACACGATACAAGGTATGAAAATGTACATGATTTAATAATTTTTAAACAAGTAGGACATCTATATACTTGTAACAAATTACATATAATAAGTAGTACATTAATATTTCAAATAAATAATTAGTCATTTATAATAAATCATAAAAATAAAAATAAAAAATCTAATTTTTTAATTTCAATACAATTAGTTAAATTCTAAAAATTATTATTATTATTGAAAAATACATCAATAGTATGTGTTTATTTTTTATATAGGTTATATCATACATGACTTTTAAAAACTTCGTAGGATACTTCAAGAAAGCATATTTCAGTTAAATATGACAATTTTATTTAACTAGGTGGATACGCGATAAGATCCAACATGATTTTGGTGAATTTGGGTAGTGAATAAACGAGTTTGGGGTGGGTTCGGATAATATTTTTACTATCCATATCGGGTTTGAGTTGAATTCAAGGATTCAGATACTCACAATCCATTATCCATTTAATTAATATTTTAAAATATTAAAATAATTATTTTTATAAAAAAAATTATGTATATATAAATCCATTTTTAATTATATTAATACTATAATTATATTTAATGTTTATATTATATTTTTTTATTAAATCAAAATAATAATTTTACAATTTTTACTTATTTTTCATTTTTAAAAAATAAAAAAAATATATTTAATGTAAACAGTTAATTATAATCGAGTTTGAGACAACTTTAATTATTAAAAATAAATTTATATATTTGAATATCTAAATTTTTAATCAAGTATTTAAATGAATTCAGATATTTATAAATTATTTAATAATTATTTTATTATATAATTTTATTATTTTTAAATAATTTTATAAAATATTATATTATTTTTTAATATTACTTTGGCACATCTCAGATATTAAAACAAATTCTTTTAAAATCTAATATAGTAATCCACTGTATAGTTTTGAGCAGGCTTGGGTTCTGCGAGTGAATTTCAAGCGGGTGTCAGACCGTTGCCAACCCGACCCTCCTCTGTCTTCATTCACTTTTTTCATTTGCGACTTGACTACTTTGCCAATTGCCTTCCTCCTTTGTTTTGCCTAGTCCATTAGATTTCTTCATGCTTCAGCACCGGCTGTCTGTCATTTGCGATTAGCTTTGCCTTCGCCGTTGCATTTCTTGCCCTCGCAGTCTCGCATCATTCATCACTGTTCGTATGGTGCTCCAGCGTTGCACCTGATAATATCGAAACAAAGGTGTGATTTTCTCTGAACTTATTTGAAATTCTGAATATTGTCATCTTATTATTTGTTTAAATTTGCAAAATTTGTGGGGTTTTGAAATTTTCTTCATTTGGAGCAAATTTGGAAATTGTAGAAACTTAGTTCTTTTGCAACTGTTTTTTCCTTTTATACAGTTTCTAATTACAATTTGGAGAATTGGACTCTAATTCTGAAGGTCGCATGTTCATTTTATTTGTGAATTTGGACTGTAAATTTACTTGTTTTTTTATTGTGGGTTTTTGGGTTTAATTTTGTGGATTTCCTGTTTCTGCTCTAAGAATATTGGGAATCTTGCTATTTTTCCTGCTGAACTCGCACAGTTGACAAATCAACCGAACCGATTCTTCTTCTCTTTAAATTCCGGTTTTTCAGTTTGGTCGGTTCACTGCACACCCCTACCCAAAAAGAAACCACAAATTACTTTTCTAATGGTAGTTTATGGTGAAAAGAGATTATGAATAAATAAAGCAGCCCAACTTCCATTTAGCTACATCCTATAAAATCTAAGAACACCATTAGGTAGGAGTAAGCATAGAACAGTTAACACTGAAAAACCGAACTGGAAGTTTGGTTTTCTCATTTGGTATTTTAGTTTGATGGTTCAGTTTTGGTAGCTCAAATCAGCAACCACGGTTAGTCTTTTTTGGCTCGGTCATTGGAGAAATAGACTAACTCCTTGGTACAGCATCTTTTTGTTAGTGATCCTAGGGTTAGATTTTTAAAAGAAGGCTGTGATTGTGTTGTTTTGTTGCTGTAGAAATAGAAGAGAAGTTATTAATTTGCATTCTAGTAAGCCTATAACTCTTTTATGCTTTATAATTCACCATTTCCGTGATCCTGTACAGCACTAAAATGCAATTCCTTTCTTTCCATTTCATTCTACTTATAAATTTTATTGATTTTTATTATAAGCACGAAATAATATTTTTGTATGTAGTTCTACTGCTGCATTTAGTCCTACATTTTAAACAATTATTAGGTTAAAAGATTACCTTTATCATTCGAAATTAATTAGAAGGTTAATTAAAATGAAACAGTTGACATAAAGTAAAAGATAAACACCTTTTTTTGCCTTTCACTGAAGTTTCACCGGTTGTTTATGCCTTACTAATTTCCTGGAATGAAATCATATTAGACACTAATGTTTTATTACTGGAAATTAGGTTCATTTTTTGTTGAATGAGATTTACTAGTCAATTCATCTTCATTCTTTTCACCATTTTTAGTCATTAGAGTTTCAGCTTCTTCAAGTGAATGAATAGCAAATACAGCTATTGCTACTGCAGTTGTAAACCTTTTGCTTATAGAAGCTATCTAGCTTCATTTGGCTATCACTCTGTCTCCTTAAC
The DNA here is from genome assembly GCA_948099535.1 of Jatropha multifida. Lineage (NCBI taxonomy): Eukaryota > Viridiplantae > Streptophyta > Magnoliopsida > Malpighiales > Euphorbiaceae > Jatropha > Jatropha multifida. Next base: position 22,929 of record CANUEX010148350.1, on the reverse strand, counting down.
CTATTCATGTTATCTATAAGTCCAAATTATCCAAAAATATTACCTATCCCTTATTATTTTAAATTCTTTTGCCTCAGGACCAACTGTAAAATAAACAAAAGAACTCCTTTAATTTAACCAAGAGATTGGAATGTTTTTCTTTTAAAGAGAAATAGCGTGCATAATAAGTTATCCAGTGATCAATATGCACAACACTAAATAAAGAAGCTAATTTAAGTACTGAAAATTAATTAATTAATTAAGAAATAATTATAAAAAAAAATACCTGGTTGGACCGGGTCAAATCTGGTTGAACTGAGTTGACCCGGGCTAACTGCAACCAACTCATCATGGTGGTTTGATGTCCAGTCCAGTTTAATAACATTGCTCTTTTTGAGTTCTCAGACCTGAAGCCACAGCACAAACATCAACAGTGACTACCAGAAAGACAACTACTTTCCAAGAAGCACCGCTACCTGCAACGAGTTAGCAACATTGATATACAAAACAAAACAACAGGAAGACTTGCAAGAACGATATCAGGGCAATAAACATGCATTCTTTTGGGTACAGAGCTAACACCTTGCTAACATTTGCTGTCACCATCCTAGCACTAATGTGTGCCATGGCTTCTCTCTCTGATAACCTTAATTCTCCTTCTCCCACTGCACAAATCCAGGTCTGTGATTACTATTATCTATATGCATTTTACGCATTTGCTGGATTATTTGGATCTGTTGGGATTTCAAACACTAAACTGTGATTTTTGGGTTTTTGTAATTGTAGATATTAAATATTAATTGGTTTCAAAAGCAGCCACATGGGAATGATGAGGTAAGTTTAGGGTTTTGATTTGTTGAAGATGGGGCATAAAAATTTGTGGTAGATTTTGAGTTTTTCCTTTTTTTTATTTTTTCTTAGTTTGACTTTGTTTTAATTGGATTGAAGATGATTATTTTATAAATTCACTCTGTTATGGTGAATAATGGAAAAAAAGGATGCCAGAAAAGTAAAGATGAGAATTGTTTATTGGTGATTATTAATTTTCATAATGTAGTTATTTTCTTTACGTTTGCTAATTGTAAGTTGTTACATGTTAAATGACTATGTATTGATTTAGTATGGATGTATGATCAGATCCCCACCTTTACTGTTGTGGCGTATTGAATTAAATTTCTAGAATTTACGTTAATATGTAGCCATATCTCATTTGAATTATGGAATGTAATATTTTATTTATCATGGAGTTTGTGATATTTATAAAGAGAATATCTGGTGACTCTATGGTCTTTTATTTTATTTTAGAAGTTGCAATGAGCTACTCAAATGTCAAAGTTTTGACCATGTTATGCATTGTTATGATTTCTAGTGGGATCGTGTTAATTAATTTAGTGATGTTATCTAACTTTGAAGATTATAACTTCTGTTTGTATCATCTTTGTTAATATCTGTAATCAATTTCTCATTATGTTCATATAATTTTTTTCTTGTTGCAAACAATTGAAAGCAAGGATATATTCCATGCTGTGCTATGTTACTCTGTTCTGTGTCATAAATTTTTTAGGATAGACAAAGAATTCAGGTGTATTGTTTTTTTTCTTTTTTTTTGACATTTACACAACTTTATGCTAGAAGTAAATGCATGCGGTGCTAAATCTACTTTAATATGTTCAAGATATATGTTGAATATGGTTTATTTGAGTTTGATTCTTCTGTTTCCATTAAAATTTGAGCAAAAATGAATGAGCTCTTTCATTTTGTTATTTGGTTTCATCAATGTTCTTCATCATGAAAATCTACATCTAGGTTAAAGCATGTCTTTTACACCTAGTGTGATAATTTTGGTTCACCAGCCTTCAATTTTCCTTTTCAGCTCATAGAAGCTTTGAAACATGTTCACAAGAAAGAATGTTGATTGAGAAAAATCTTGTAGCATCCTAGGTGTAGTTTGGAAATAGATTGTCCAATTTCTTCTTCCAAATGGTTCCCTCATAATTAAGGGTGGGCATGTAGTCGGTTGTTCAAATCAAACCGATCCAAATAGGTTCAATTCAACTCAGTTCGGTTGGTTTTGATCAGTTTTTCTTTGGGTTTTTCAGATTCTTCTAGCTGAAAATAACTCGGTCTGGTCGTGTTTGAACTGCCAGTTTGGTTTGGTTCTTGGTTAACTGATCCATTTGCGCAGCCCTACTCGTAATTGTTTCTTGCTGTTGAATCTCACCTATTTTAAGACAGTTTTGTGGAATCAACGACCTTATATTCGATGCTCAGATAGTGCAATAAAGCTTGTATGTGGCTAATTTGTTGAGGACTACCTGATATGTTAACTATTGTTATAATGTTAATTAAATTGCCATTCATTTAATGTAGGTGAGTCTCACAATGAATATAACAGGTGATTTGCAGTCACTGTTTACATGGAACACAAAGCAGGTACGTCCTGAAAACTTTCGTAGTTTTCCTTTATTAATGATCTGATAACCATTTCAACTCAGGGGTTCATGTGGCTAATGTGCATATATTGCATAATAGATCATTTGGGTTTCTCATTAAGCTTATGATTATATTACTAAACACACCCTTTTCCTATTGAAGTATCTCTCTCTCTCTCTCTCTCTCTCTCTCTCTCTCTCTCTTTCTCTCACACACACATAATATGACAAACTTGGTCATGTACTTGCATAAAAATTATTTTGCTGCCCATGTTGACTGGTGAGGTTTTTGAATTTTTTTGTAAATTATACTAGAGAACTGTTTCAACACACACACACACACACACACATATATGCATATTCATGGTAATTACAATGTCATATATTGCAGGTTTTTGTATTTGTAGCTGCAGAGTATGAAACCCAAAAGAATGCCTTGAACCAGGTATATTTATATTTTTTTTGTTATTTTTATATTTGGTTGTTCCTTTTACATGTTCAAGTAATTATAGTTTGTAAGCTAATAATGGGGCTATATCATGTTTCTTGTTATAAATAAAAGGGTATTGATGTAAGTCCATTTTTCACTTGTTTTTCAAATGTCATGCTCTTCTACCGAGAATCATGTCTGCTACTTAAAAAATTGTTTGAACATTTTGTTTTAGGTTTCACTTTGGGATGCTATCATACCAACCAAAGAGCAAGCAAAATTTTGGGTTCAAACTGCAAACAAGTATCGTTTCATTGACCAGGTATGCTCCTTCAGTAAGATGTTTGCTTTTGTTTGCTCTTCTCTCCCCGACTTGAATTCCAGAGTATTATCTTTCAATATGCAGGGAAGCAATCTTCGTGGTAAACAATTCAATTTGACTTTGCATTGGCATGTAATGCCTAAGACCGGCAAGATGTTTGCTGACAAACTGGTCATGTCTGGATACCACCTGCCTGAGGAATATAGATAGAGATAGGGCTTCTGTATACGTTTTTGCTGTAACTTGAGTGATTTGAAGTAAAAGAGGAACCATTTTTGTTAGAAACAGAAGTAACTTGAGTGATTTGAAGTAACAGAAGTAACTTTAGTGATTTGAAGTGGGTCGATAAAGTTCTCGTCGATTGAAAAGTTAGAAACAGAGGAACCATTTTTGTTGACAGAAAATATATACTGTTTTGGAATTTTTTAGTGATTTAGATATTTTCTACGGGGACTGGCTTCCAATCCCTTTTTCTTTCCTCCTTCACCTGCCTAATGATGTCTAACTCCGTTTTAATTTATAACTAGTTATGTATGCCCGCATTACGCGGATATTCAATTTTTATTATTTAGAAAAATAGTCATGATAAATTGATAATATTTATTAGAAAAAAAATTGAAAATATTGATGATATTATTATTTTAGTTCCTCATTTAAAATAATTTTAATGATATTGTTGCTTTAATTAATTATTATAAAAGAAACTCGAAGGCTTTACTACTGTAAAAGAATATAAATGATAATATTAATTTTATTAATTATTAAAAAAAACTGACAACACAGTTAATACTTGCTCCATTAATAATTAAATTAAAAAAAATCCATCAATTATTTAAAAATAAAAATGTTTTATTATTTATTGAAAAAAGGAAGTTGAAACAACCCACCCTTAGTTGATTCCTCCCACTCTAGATGACACACATATTCCCTTGTATCCTCCTTCCCCCGCCCACTTGGCTTGTTCCCCTAACCGTTGAATGGAATCTCACCGTTCTTTGTCCCTATTGATCCTTCTTCTCTGCAACCTTCCTTCTCTCTTGGGCCCAATGTTCCAAACACTTCCTTGCCTGGCAATGTTTCTTCTTCTAGTACCATTAAATGGAAGAGGCATAGGAGTGCTCCACAGAGATATGATGAGACTGATGACCAGTAACAAAAACCGTTCTTTGCTCCTCCATGATAGTATTACTGATGATGCTCTACTTCTAAAGAAAACCATATCTGTTACCATGGCTATAGGTACTGTTACCACGCCTTTGCAGGTTTACACACGTTTCAGTCATGGTCCTAAGTCAAAACAGCCACATATTGAATTTCTGAATTAGTCAAATGTTTCAGTTATTTGCTTTTCATGATTCCTATTTCGTAGGAGGGAGTTCCTCCACTTTCTTTCCATGTTCTTAGTTAAGGAGGGTGTTCCTCCATGTAGAAGTATTGCTTCTTTGATGTAGGAGGTGGTTATGCCTCATCACTGTATTTAAACCATAACATCAATGAGAACAGTAAGCTTCAAAATCAATTAAGTCTTTGAGCACTTAAAGTCTCAAGGGGTACTAGGTTCCCTCTTTTAGAGTTTGAATTTTCTATCACCATAGGTCGAAAAAAGAAAACCCTTAACCCAAACACTCAAACACCTACCACACCCCTAACCTACAAACCCATAACCACATCTATAACTTGGGACCATAACAGTTTGGTATCAGAGCCTGGAGTTACGGGAGATTCTGTTCAAGATCAACTTACCAAGCTCTTTGATTTGCTGTTGGTCGAGCAACAAGCAAACAAAGTTCGCAGTGAGAAAGTTGAGCAATTGCATGCCAAATTGGATGCAATGTCTCAAGATTTAAAATCAACTAAGAAGGGATTGCAATCTGCCAGCGCTGAAAGTCAAGCACAGTCCAAGAGAGATAAGGAAATTTCGGGTGCTTTGGTTTTTGAAAATTCTGGAGGATGCTCGATAGTACCAAAATTCACAAAGCTTGATTTTCCTCGCTATAATGGGTTGGAAGACCCTTTGGGGTGGCTTTACGGATGTCAACACTTTTTCTGGCACCAACAGACACCCGAAGAAGAAAAGGTGAGTTTGGCTTCTTACCATTTGGAGGGGATTGCTTATCTGTGGTATATGCAGCTGCTGGATGATATTCCAGATCCCAATTGGGATGAATTTACGCAACAATTCTACAATTTAGCTAGATTAGAAAACTAGGAATTATTTTTTTTGGCTTCGACCCCATCAAATTTTGGCGTCGTTGCCGGGGACTAATATAAATTTGATTTTTGATTTTGATGACTAGATCTGAATAGGCTAACTTAGATTTTTATCCAGAAATCAAGAAGCAAGCCCGTGCATTGAGGAAAGCAGTAAGACTGCGAAAGAAACAAGCAGCCACGACTTCCACTTCTCTTTTAGAAGAACCAACACCCGAATTTCCAGCAGAATCTAAAGGAGTAGAAACTGAGTCTGAAGAAGAAGAAGTCATGGCTAAGGAACAGACAGTAAGACAGCTACATGCACCTCCAGTGGAGCAACAACTCCTTTGCATTAATTATCTAGCTCTGGAGGTGGCGTTTGAGCTAAAATCAGGCTTAATACACTTACTTCCTATCTTCCACGGATTGGAGAATGAAGACCCAAACAAGCACCTGAAGGAGTTTCATGTAGTTTGCTCAAGTATGAGACCACAAGGAGTAACTGAAGAACAGATCAAGTTCAGAGCATTTCCGTTTTCTTTACAGGATGCCGCTAGAGAGTGGTTGTTCTACTTGCCTTCACGATCCATTAGAACGTGGGAGGACATGGTCCGAATTTTCCTAGAGAAGTATTTTCCAGCTTCAAAAGTAGCCTTGATTCGAAGGGAGATCAGTGGCATCAAGCAAAAGATGCAGAAACTCTCCATGATTATTGGGAGAGGTTAAAGTGACTTTGTGCCAGCTGCCCACAACACAGAATTACCGAGTAATCTCTTATTCAATATTTTTATGAAGGGATGCTGGATTTGGAGAGAAGAATGGTTGATGCAGCAAGTGGAGGGGCTCTTGTCAACAAAACTCCTCGACAAGCCCGCGAAATCATATCTACCATGGCAGCCAACACACAACAGTTTGGTAGACGTCAAGACATGCCAAGGAGAGTCAATCAGGTAAGTGATTCTAACATTGAAACTAAGCTTAATGAACTAACCCTTTTAGTTCAAAGTACTGCTGCAGGGATGTCTTTACAAGCTAAAGTGTATGGGATCTGTACTTTTTCTAGACATCCAACCGATATGTGTCCCACATTACAAGAAGAAACTCAAGAGCAAGTAAATGCAATTGGAGGATTTCCTGGATAGCCCTGAAGGATGTATGATCCTTATTCAAATACGTATAATCCAGGATAGAGAGATCATCTAAATTTCAGTTATGGAGCAAGACAACAAATTTCCAATCCATACCAACATGGACCACCTTAACAACAGTCACAAATGGGTTCAAAATCAGGTATGTCCCTTGAAGATATTGTTAAATCTCTTGCAATTAACACTTAACAATTTCAGTAAGAGACTAGGGCTAGCATTCAAAATTTGGAGAATCAAGTGAGCCAATTAGCAACCTCTTTAAGCAAATTGGAGTCCCGAGGGAAGTCACCTTCTCAAACTGTCATAAACCCCATACAAAATGTCAGTTCAATCACTGTGAGAAATAGATTGGAGCTAGGAATTCCAGGGTCGATGTAAAGTGACAATAGCTCGAGGAAGGATGATGGAAAAGAAGCAGGAATTCAGCAGAGTGGACAAGCTGTAAATCCAAAATTAAGCTTGCCTAGACCACTGTCACTGGTAATTCAGCCCCCTTTTCTTGAAAGATTGGCTAAATCAAGGAAGGATAAGGAAGAAAAAGAAATCCTAGAAACTTTGTGCAAAGTGGAGGCGAATGTACCCATGCTCAATGCAATCAAGCTAGTTCCCTGCTACCTAAAGTTTCTAAAGGAGCTTTGTACGAATAAGAAGAAGTTGGCTGGTTATCAAACAGTAAGTGTGGGAGAGAATGTTTCGGCTATATTGCGAAGAAAATTACCCCCTAAATGCAAGGATCGAGGTATTCCATGTAAAATAGGCAATATTAAAATAAAAAGAGCGATGTGTGATTTAGGCTCTTCAATAAATGTTATGCCATTGTCTATTTACTCTTCATCGAATGTTGGTCCATTGAAAGAAACATTCATTACAATTCAGTTGGCAGGCAGGTCCATTGTTTACCTTAATGGGGTATTGGAGAATGTTTTGGTACAAGTAAATGGGTTGGTTTTTCCTACTGATTTTTATGTGTTTGATATGGAGGATGATAAATCCCCCACTTCATATGAGATTTTGCTCGGGAGACCATTTCTTAGCACAACTAGAGCAAAAATAGATGCTCATGATGGTACACTTACCATGGAGTTTGATGGGAGAATAGTTAAATTTAATGTGTACGATGATCCATGTGATGTGCTTAGTGTTTGTGGTGTTGATGTAATTGATCCTTTAGCTCCTAAGGTAAAGAAAATTGCTTTGGAAGACCCAAAAGGGATTGATTGAAATTTGAGAATGTCTGGCCTAAGACGATAAACTAGGGCGCTTGTTGGGAGGCAACCCAATATACGGCTTGCCCAAGCCTCGTATCTGCTTTTATTTTTTTTTTATTTTTTATTTTTTTACTTTATTTTCATTTTTATTAATTTCTTTATTTTAATATGGGTCATCTTCTTCCTTTGGTCTCTGGTTCATTTTCTGTATTTATGTTAGGGAGATGGATTTCCCTTTCATGGTTAAAACAAAAGAGGGTTATTTTGTTTAAAAAATAGGATCGAGAAAAAAAAGGGTCCTTTTGTTCTTTTTATTGTGTGGCCACGGTGGCTTTGTGGCCCTTCTTTTATTTGTCTTTGTTTTTTTTATTACTTTTATTTATTTTCCTTATTTTTCCTTTACTTGTTCCTTTTTATCTTTTATTACCTTTAACTTTATTTATTTTTACCCTCTGCGCTTGTTTTACCCTAACTCCCTATTCCTTCACTCTCTCTTTTGTTTTCGATTGCAACCGCCAAGACACCGCGAACTGCCGCTCACTGGATCCCCAACATGCCGCGAACCAAGAGGCAGGCCGAAGCGGCACCATCTCCTCGCATCCTTCACCCTCGCCGTCGCCATCGCTTTTCACTTTTGACAAGGAGAGCGGATTGCGATCTCCATCGCCTCTTCCTGTCGTATCTCCATCCACCACGCTTGGACCCAATACTGCGCCGCCAAGGGCGATTGCGCGTTCTCCATCGCCGGCTGTACCAGCGCGCTCCGCCTCGCCAATCACACTAGGACCTCCTGTCGCTTCCAGTTTCATCGCCACTCGACGTCAGCGACAGAGCCACTAGCCACGAATGACGTCGCCTCCGCCTGAGTCTCCAGCCATTGCGCATCGTCATACTCGCTCCCAGTCCTAGCGTGCTCAACAAGTCGCGCCACCAACCCAACGCCGTCGCAATAGCCGTGCGTCAACCTTCACTGCGTCCTACCTCTCTTGTCTCTCCTCCCATATCCATTTCTTCCGATGCGCCTGTTTCCCCTATTGCTGAGCCACCCGCCTCAGCTGAACAGTTTGTCCCTAATGCACCTCTACCACGAAGCCGTTCCCGGATGAGGAAAGGTAAGAGTCACTACTGTCCCAATATTGCTGATTTGGATATTGCGTTAAGTTTCGACTTGGTTACCCACAAACAGAGGTACGCCTTTGTCCACACTCTTAAAATAATACCATGTCATTCTGTTGATGTATCTTCCCTTGTTACGCTTAATTTTCATGATGATTTCTGTAATTTGGTTGATGTTATTGGAATTTGGTTGATGTACCTTCCCTTATTATGCTTAATTTGCATGATGAATTTTTCTTTTGTCAGTGTCCTGCATTCGTAGAACTTTGCTTGGAATTTTATTCGACATTTGAATTTGTCCATTCTTTTAAGTCTTTCAGTCTCAGTATACCTGATGCCATTCGATTTCGTTTAATGGGTCGCATGCTTAGCTTTTCTGTTACATCTTTTAATATCACTTTAGGTGTGCTTGATGCTGAGTCTGCTGCGAGTGCTACTTATTTGAATGCTTACTGTGATTATCCAGATGAGTTTGATGCTTTAGATGCTTATAGGACACTTACTGGTGGGCCTGACATTCTTTATTCTGCTAGTCGATCTAAGGCTAATCTGATTCAAAATGCCACACTATGCTATATTCACCGTTTCTTGGCCTTTACATTTTCTGGACGCACTGAGGATACTATTATCCTCTCAAAACCTGAGTTGTTTTTCTTGTGGTGTATGGTCACTAGGGGGCGTGTAAATCTTGGGTTTTGGCTTGTTACCCAATTTGAGAGCATCATTCGTTTTTGACAGGATATGCTTTTAGGGTCTATTATTACTATGATAACTGTAAGACAAAGTGTGTTGGATCTTGATGCACATACTTTGCATGTTGCATGTGCCATGCCTCCTTTGGATTTACCTGTTTTAGATTCTATAGGCTTATTGCGCCGCGAGGAGAGCGGTTCTTTTGTTTTTGCTCCTGCAGGTCCAATTATTCCGCACCAACAGCATGTCTTCTATAAGAGAAAGGAGACTGCAACTGCACCTTCAACATTCGCTCCTCCTGCTGCCCAATCCGAGGCCTCTTCATCTCTAGTGTCTCGCATGGAACGTTTGGAGGGCAAGCTTGACTCCCTTACTTCCATGATCACCAAGGTCCACACCATCCTGCATGCCGTTGTGCGCCATTTGGGGTTATCTTGGCCCCCGCCCTCCGCTTAGCTCACGTCTACCTCCGCAGGGAAGCTTTCTTTCCTTTTCCTTTCATTTGTCTTATTCTTTTTGGAAATTGAGCCTCCCTTTGTGTTGTTGATGATTCCACATTGAGGACAATGGGAGGAGTAAATGTGGGGGTGGATGTGCTTTTGGAAGTGTTTGTCTGTGATTTATTTATTTTTCTAGCCTATTTTTGAATAATTCATTGCTTACTTAGTATTATCCAACTTATTCCATGGGAATTTGTGCTGTTTGCTTTGTCTATATAAAATTTTTGCCAATTTCTTTCTTGTCTCGAAGTGTGATTAATTTTCTCTTCTGAGCTCTTAGGAAGCATTCTTTGCCCTTTAACTAGTTTCTTTTACATTAAATTGGCTCTTTGAAATTTTAGGCAAGTAATAGTAGTCTTTATTGTAATCTTTTATCTTCTCCATACTGTAGATAGCATCCCTTAGTCACTCTATTTTTGTGCAAATCGTTTAGACTTCATTAATAGGTGGAACTTTAAATTGCTTGTGCTTAATTCATTGTTGTGCTCATTTTAAAACTTTATTTAACTTGTCTGAAGTACTACTTTTGGATGTTTGGATGTATGATTTGGAAGGATGGAGGGTGCAAATCGAGCAAAGCGATGTAAAAGGTGAGGAATAAAAGAAAACGAAAAAAGCGATAATGCACATGAGTTCTCTATAAGTTGCAAGAAAAAGAAATAAAAAAAAGAAGAAAACAAAAGAAAAATATTTTTGCAACGAAAAAATGGAAAATGATGAGTGGAGAAGGCACCCTCCTTCCTTTTGAAAAAAATGACACCACGTCCTAGAGTATTGTACTTTAGTAGGTTAACCTTATGTTTTGAAATGTGGCAACTTAAATTCTAATGGAACTTAATAAGTTGTGTGCATAAATTTTCAAGTCTCTCTATTTTGTGCTTAATGGGATGCCTTAAGGTTGCTGTATATTGGTATGGTGTTGATAGAATTAACAATGATGATTATTACCTTGCTTGTCTTTCTTTCCAAATATTCAATATTTTGTAAAAAGAGTGCTGTTGTAGGGTGAAGTGTGTTTCTTTGTGAGTTTGATTGAGACCTTGGTCATGCTTGAGGACAAGCATGGAATAAGTGTGGGGGAATTGATAGCTTGTAAATTTAGCATAAAACGTTATATATTTGATTAATGTTTATGGGTGATTTTTGGCTTAAATGAAGACTTGTCACTTGGTTCCCATGTTTTCCATAGAAAATGCTAGATTTGTTGAAAAGGAAGCTTTGGAGGCTAATTTCGAAAGTTTTGGTGAAAGCTATCAAATTGGTGCTAAGTCCTTAAAAACACTTCTGGAAGTCTGCAGTTAGCGCTTGGGCAAGCGCTAAAGAGCTGCGACCTAGATTTTGATAAATCTTACCAGACATGAGGAGATCTTTTAAGTGCAAGCTGGTCCGAATTTTTAGGGATTTTATAGTTAATTAAATATTTTAGATTTATTTTAAAAAGATATTATTTAGTTTTAGGGAATGATTGTTCTCTTATATATTTTTGAAGGTTTGTAAAAGGGGATCGATTCTTCCTCCCCGCAATTTTTCCATTTCCATGCTTAAAATAAAACAACAGACCCACTTTTATTTCTTCATGTTCTTTATAGCAATGAGCGGCTAAGCTCAATATTTTTAGTCGAGGGTTGAATTCAAGCAGGGATTCTTCGCAATCATGAGATCTAAATGCGATAAGTATACTCTTTAAAGTTGTTTGGCTTTTGTGTGTTTTTTGCAATTATGAGAAACTCCATCTCTAGTGTTTTCTTATTATTTGTTCAATAAGGGTCCATTGTTCAAACTCCAGGAAAGCACATAGCTATCAATAAGGTTGAGATTCGTATTGTCTAACTGAATTGAATAAGTAGCACATAATATAATTTAATTGCATCCAAGCCTTCGAATTATATTATGGAAACCCATAATCTGTTTTAAATGAACCGCGCTTGCGAGTTTGTTGAATAGGGCAGGGTCTTTCTAGTTTGTACTGCTATTAGTGAATTAAATTCTATCTCTTGTTTATGGTTGTTCACTAATTGGAGATTATTCTAGCACTTTGTCTATGTAATCTTATATTATGGAAAGATTTTTTGGAGACGTTTGTCTAAAAATTATAACCTATCAGTCTTTAAGTTTCTAGAGTTATCTTTGTATCTGTGATCAATCAAGAGTATCCCGTGCTGTGAATCATCCTTGACTGAATCGTCTCCTCTATTGGTATTTAATTATTTTATTTATCGCTTTCTATTACTTAGTTACTATTTTCAATTGCTATTTGATCAAAACCCCCCTTTTTATTTATTTGTCTTTATAAACTGGTTACAAATTAAAAATCAGGTTTTATTAGTCTCTAGGGTTCGACCCTTCTTTCCTTATCTACAATTTATCTAGATTAGAAAACTAAGAATTATTTTTTATGGCTTCGACACCCAGCATTTCTCAAAAAGGGGTGCAGGTGGATCAGTCCAAAATCTCAGTAGTCTTGAACTGGCCCAAGCCCAACACTATTTGTGGTTTAAGAGGCTTTCTAAGGCTAATGGGTTACTATAAAAAATTTGTACAGGACAATGGCATCATCGACGCTCCACTCACGACTATGTTAAGGAAAAATGGTCTTCGCTAGATAGAAGAAGCCGCCTCTGCTTTTGAAAGATTGACATCGATAATGACATTAACACCCATCTTAGTTCTGCCCGATTTTGAACTAACATTTATTATTGAATGTGATGCCTCTGGTATAGGAATTGGAGTAGGTCTGTTATAGCAAAATAAACCAGTAGCCTACTTCAGTCGATCCATGGCAGCAAGCCATCAAAGTCTTCCAACTTATGAGAGGGAATCGATTGGGTTGGTGAAAGCTATCAAACACTGGCACTCTTATCTCTAGGGTCAAGAATTTATTGTTCGAACATATCACTATACACTCCAGTATTTGTTGGAGCAATGTCATCTTTCCTCTACATAGCAACATTGGATCAGTAAACTGATGGGGTTTTGTTTTACAGTAGAATACAAAGTTAGGAAGTCCATTGTTATTGCCGATGCCTTATCCCACCGAGATGCCGATCAATCTGTTCTCATGGCAGTTGTTATGCTCCTATTAAGCTTGTTTGATGATATCTAGAGAGAGCAAATTAATTCTGAGGAAGTGCAGCAACGAATCTCTACAGTCAACAATAGTACAGGCTCTTCTAAATGGAGTTTCAAGCAAGGTTTACTCTTTTACAAGAACCAAGTTTACCTTCCGCAAAATTCTCCATCCATGCAACTCGTGGTTAGTGCCCTCCATAACCAGGGTCATGAAGGCTACCAGAAAATTCTGTATAGGATTACTCGAGATTTTTATTGGTTTGGAATGAAGCAGTATGCAAGGGACTTTGTGATACATGTCAGAGGCACAAAATTGAAACGCTCCAACCAGCGGGACTCCTTCAACCTCTTCCCATTGCAACTCAGATTTGGGCTGATATCTCTATTGACTTCATAGAAGGAATTCCTACTTCGCGAGGGAAGAATGTACTGCTGGTGGTCATAGACAAGTTCTCAAAATATGGCCATTTTTTAGCTTTATCTCATCCTTATACAGTTGTAAGTGTTGCTTGATCCTTTTTTTACAACATTTTTAAATTACATGGGCTGTAGAAAACTCTTGTCAGTGATAGGGATGTAACCTTCACTAGTTCCTTTTGGAAAGAACTATTCCGCTTATGTGGCACAAAGCTTTGTTTTAGTTCATCTTATCATCCAAAATCGGATGGTCAAACGAAGGTTGGTAACCGCACCATTGAGATTTATCTTCGTTGTTTCACCAGTGCTCATCCAAACAAGTGGATTGAATGGTTATCTTAGGCTGAATTCTGTTATAATACAAGTTACCATTCCGCTCTCAAGACCACTCCTTTTGAAACAGTGTATGGCCGACCTCCTCCCCGATTGTTGTCATATCTGCCTAGTAGCTCCTCCATTGAGGCTGTCGACACTGTTTTGAGAACAAGGGATGAGATGCTGACATTACTTAACCAAAACTTACAGCGCGCACAACAGAAAATGAAGCACACTTATGATCAGTCTCATCGTCCATTGGAATTTCAAGTGGGAGATAAGTTTTTACTGCGTCTACAGCCTTATTGTCAAAGTTTAGTTGCTAAATGAAGAAATCAAAAGCTTTCAACCAGGTTCTATGGCCCATTTGTGGTACTTGAGCGTATCGGTTCCATGGCTTATAAACTTGATCTTCCTGCGGACTCAAAACTCCATCCTGTTTTTCATGTTTCCAGCCTTAAGCCTTATCATGAGGGTCAATCTACTTCCTCCACAGTATTGCCGTCAGTTCCACCAGCTGAACCTATTCATCCTTTAGCTATTTTGGATTGGCGTGTCAAAGGGGGAAATCAGGAGGTTTTAGTACATTGGAGTAATTCATCTCCAGCAGATGCCTCATGGGAGAATGTTCAAGAAATTTCAATTCGATTTCTGGAATTTGTGCTTGAGGACAAGCTTCCTTTGGGGACGAGAAGAAATGTTATCAAGCCTCTATAGGTTTACACATGTTTCAATCATGGTCCCAAGTCAAAACAGCCACATATTGAATTTCTGAATTAGTTAAATGTTTCAGTTATTTGCTTTTCATGATTCCTATTTTGTAGGAGGGAGTTCCTCCACTTTCTTTCCATGTTCTTAGTTGAGGAGGGTGTTCCTCCATGTAGAAGTATTACTCCTTTGATGTAGGAGGGGGTTATGCCTCACTGCTGTATTTAAACAATAACATCAATGAGAACAACAAGCTTCAAAATCAATTAACTCTTTGGGCACTTAAAGTCTCAAGGGGTACTAGGTTCCCTCTTTTAGAGTTTGAATTTTCTATCACCATAGGTCAAAAAAAGAAAAACCTTAACCCAAACACTCAAACACCTACCACACCCTTAACCGACAGACCCATAACCATATCCATAAGAGGGAACCTGGTACCCCTTGAGACTTTAAGTGCTCAAAGACTTAATTGATTTTTTTTTTATTTTGAAGCTTGTTGTTCTCATTGATGTTATTGTTTAAATATAGCAATGAGGCATAACCACCTCTTACATTAAAGGAGCAATACTTCTACATGGAGGAACTCCCTCCTACAAAACAGGAATCATGAAAAGCAAATAACTGAAACAAATAACTGAAACATTTGACTAATTTAGAAATTCAATATGTGGCTGTTTTGACTTAGGACCATGACTGAAATGTGTGTGAACCTGCAGAGGCTTGATAACATTACTTCCCGTCCCTAAAGGAAGCTTATCCTCAAGTGCAAATTCTGAAAACCAGATTGAAATATCCTGAACATTCTCCCATGAGGCATCTGCTAGAGATGAATTACTCCAATGGACTAAAACCTCCTGATTTCCCCCTTTGACACGCCGATCCAAAATAGCTAAAGGATGAATAGGTTTAGCTAGTGGAACTGATGGCAGCACTATGGAGGAAGTAGATTGACCCTCATGATAAGGCTTAAGGCTGGAAACATGAAAAATAGGATGGAGTTTTGAGTCTGCAGGAAGATCTAGCTTATAAGCCATGGAACCGATACACTTAAGTACCACAAATGGGCCATAGAACCTAGCTGAAAGTTTTTGATTTCTTCGTTTAGCAACTAAACTTTGACAATAAGGCTATAGACGCAGCAAAACCTTATCTCCCACTTGAAATTCCAATGGACAATGAGACTGATCATAAGTGTGCTTCATTTTTTGTTGTGCGCGCTGAAAGTTTTAGTGAAGTAATGTCAGCATCTCATCCCTTGTTCTCAAAATAGTGTCGCCAGCCTCAATGGAGGAGCTACCAGGCAGATATGACAGCAATGGGAAGAGGTTGAAGGAGTCCCGCTGGTTGGAGCGTTTCAGTTTTGTGCCTCTAACATGTATCACAAGCTCGTACAAATTCCCTCACATACTGCTTCATTCCAAACTAATAAAAATCTCGAGTAATCCTGTATAGCTTTTTCTGGTAGCCTTCATGACCCTGGTTATGGAGGGAATTAACCACGAGTTCAATGGATGGAGAATTTTGTGAAAGGTAAACTCGGTTGTTGTAAAAGAGTAAACCTTGCTTGAAATTCCATTTAGAAGAGGCTGTACCATTATTGACTGTAGAGATTCGTTGCTACACTTCCTCAAAATTAATTTACTCTCTCTGAATATCATCAAACAAGCTTAACTAGGGCATAGAAACTACCATGAGAATAGATTGATTGGCATCTCGGCGGGATAGGGCGTCGGCAACAACATTGGACTTCCCAACTTTGTATTCTACTGTAAAACAAAACCCCATTAGTTTACTGACCCAGTGTTGCTGTGTAGAGGAAAGATGACATTGCTCCAATAGATACTTAAGTGTATAGAGATCTATTCGAACAATAAATTCTCGACCTCAGAGATAAGAGTGCCAGTGTTTGATAGCTTTCACCA
The DNA here is from genome assembly GCA_948099535.1 of Jatropha multifida. NCBI lineage: Eukaryota > Viridiplantae > Streptophyta > Magnoliopsida > Malpighiales > Euphorbiaceae > Jatropha > Jatropha multifida. Next base: position 6,477 of record CANUEX010148350.1, on the reverse strand, counting down.
ACCCAATCAATTCCCTCTCCTAAGCTGGAAGGCTTTGATGGCGTGCTGCCATGGATCGACTGAATTAGGCTACTGGTTTATTTTGCTGTAATAGAACTACTCCAATTCTTGTACCAGAGGCATCACATTCAATAATAAATGTTAGTTCAAAATTGGGCAGAACTAAGATGGTTGTTGATGTCATTGCCGACTTCAATCTTTCAAAAGCAGAGGTGGCTTCTTCTGTCCAGCAAAAACCATTTTTCCGTAACATAGCCTTGAGTGGAGCGGTGATGATGCTATAGTTCTATACAAATTTTTGATAGTAACCTGTTGGCCCTAGAAAGCCTCTTAAACCATAAATAGTGTTGGGCTTGGGCCAGCCCAGGACTACTGAGATTTTGGACTAATTCACCTGCAACCCTTTTTAAGAAATAATGTGACCCAAATAAGAAACTTGAGTCTGTCCAAAAACACACTTGGAACGTTTAAGGAATAAATTGTTCTTCATCAACAGCTGAAATACAAGCCACAAGTGGTGGAGATGTTCTGCCCATGTTTGACTAAAAACCAAGATATCATCAAAGAAAATGAGAACAAATTTCTGCAAGTATGGTTGAAATACCTCATTCATTAAGGCTTGAAAGGTTGAAGAAGCATTGGAAAGACCAAACGGCATCACCAAAAATTCAAAGTGGTCGTGATGAGTCTGAAATGCTGTTTTTTCGACATCAGAAGGGTGCATGGCCACCTGAAAGTATCTAGATAGAAGATCTAGCGTTGTAAAGAATTTAGTTCCTCCCAACTCTTCTAATAACTCATCTATCACCAGAATAGGAAATTTTTCCTTGATGGTTTTGGCGTTTAACTCCTTGTAATCAACACATAAACGCTAAGAATCGTCTGCCTTTGGAACCAGAATCACTGGTGAAGAAAAAGGTGACCGGCTAGGGCGGATTATGCCTTGTTGTAACATTGTTGCACACTGCTTCTCGATTTCATCCTTTTGTCCATATGGATATCGATAAGGTCAAACCACAACAGGTCTTGCCCCTGGTTCTAGAGGAATTCGGTGGTCACAGGCTCTGCTAGGAGGTAATCCAGTTGGAGCACTAAATAAAGAAGCAAACTCAGCCAACAATTTCTGCAGTTGGATATCTGAATCAGAGGAAATCTGCATACTGTTGAGGTCCGAATGCTTTGTAGAGTATGAAGAATTGATGCCCTGCAGTTCTATCAAGTGTCCCTACTAGAAGAAAGACATACTCATGACAGCAAAATCCCAAAGAATGGCTCCCAAGGTTCGAAGCCAATTAACTCCCAAAACCACATCGAAATCGATTAGGGGTGGAACAAATAAATCCACCAAAAAAGAATTAGATTCCAGTAGAATTGGAATTCCCTTGCATGTACCTGGGTTATTAATTTGTTCTCCATTGGCGACATTAACCTTCAAGCCACTCTTCTCATTCACTTCAGCATCCAACGCCTCAACTTTTGATGCAGATACAAAGTTGTGAGTGCTGTCCGAGTCGATTAGAACCACAACTTAACCCCCCTTCCAACTACCCATCAAACGCATAGATTAAGGGTTTCAAATTCCAGTAATGGCATTCAATGAAATCTCTGGTGGTTCTAGATCTGGGCCTGAAAGTGTTTCGTCTGATGCATCTGTGTTATTGTTTAAATACAGCATTGAGGCATAACCACCTCCTACGTCAAAGGAACCTTTGAATTGGTGGCGACTGTGCAGTAGTCCTATCGGGATCAATGACTCTCTTATCTTGGAACTGTAGGGGGCTTGGGAACCCCACTACGATTCATCATCTTAAACTGCTTTTGAAGTAGAAAGTGCCCAAGCTTGTTTTCCTTACGGAGACGAGATTGTTTCAAGAAGAAATGGAGAAGGTGGCTCGTAGCTATGGTTTTCAAAACAGTTTTATTGTTCCTTGTGAGTGGGTATTTGACAGACGAGGAGGCTCGCTTGCCTTTGGGACTCTTGTTTCTCAGTACAGGTTCTCTCATCATCCCTTCACTGTATCGATATTTCTGTGGATGGGAGTTGGAGATTTTCGGGTATCTATGGTTGGGTTGAAGAAGTTAATAAGAAGTTTTCTTGGGATTTATTAAAGAATCTTAAGCCAGCTTCCACTCTACCATGGTTGTCTGGGGGCAATTTTAATGAAGGCAGGGATAACATTCGGGATGCAAGATGTATGAATGAAATCCATGATGCTTTGTGATATTGCTCATGTTGGATTTGGGATATGGCGGTTACCATTATACATGGAGTAATGGATAGGGGGTGCATCCGATATTGCAGAGTGGTTAGATTGGTTTGTAGCTTCATCCAACTGGCTTTTTAATTTTCCTGAGGCTTTAGTTAAGCACTTGGTATGTGTGGGGTTTAATCACTGCTCATTGGCTTTATCTCTATCTAAGCTATGCAGTCGTAGTATGAGACAATAGAGGCCCTTTCATTTTGAAAGCATGTGGTGACCGGATCTTAGTTGTGTTGATTAGGTTCGAAAAGTTTGGGTTGATAATCCATCCATTTTTTGTTTTGCAGATGTCGTTGGAAAGATTCAGTAATGTGGTTTGGCTTTAAAACACTAGGAGAGTACCCATTTTGGCTCTATTTCTCGACAAATCACCTACTGTTGGGAATTGTTGGACTCTAGTTTGGTCTTCAAAATGATGAGACAGTTCGTCAATGAAAGGAGGCAGAAGGTTTTCTTAATGATCTTCGAGTAAGGGAGGAACTTATGTGGAAGCAAAGATCTAGAGTTCAATGGTTGCAGGAAGGTGATCGAAACACAAGTTTTTTCCATCACAAAGCATCATTGCGCAAAAAAAAAATGGTATTCAAAAGATTCAGGATGACGAGGGTCAGTGGTTTTTTAATGAAGAGGGTATGCTGAGGTTATGACAGATTACTTTAGGAGGCTATTCGTTTTTACTGGATCATCTTATTTCTCTAAAGTATTGGATGATGTGGAGCGTGTTGTTTCTTCCAAAATGAACACTTGTCTGCTTTAGCCATACACTTCCCAGGAGACTTGAGGCAGGGTGATCTCTTGTCTCCTTATCTCTTTTTTTTTTGTGCTCAGGCGCTATCCAGTTTGTTGCAGCGTGCTGAGAATGAGCGACATCATCATGGGATTCAGATATGTAGGGGAGCTCCACCTATCTGTCATATTTTCTTTACTAATGACAATCTAGTTTTTGGAAGAGTAAATTTGGAGGATCTTGACCATGTCAAGCAAATTCTTGTTGATTATGAAGCTATGTTGGGGCAAAAAGTGAACTTGGATAATTTTGAGATTTCTTTTAGTGCTAATATTTGTAATGAGTTTCAGGTGATGGATGAAGGCACGCTTGGAGTTAAGGGGATTAGGCATCACACCAAATAAAAGGCATAGAGATGTACTTTCATGGCCTCATAGTCTGCGAGGTAACTTTACAGTGAAGTCTGTGTACCATTTTGCGTATTCATAGTGCGGGAGCTTCCTCTAGTAATAGTTCTCACTCAAGTCTGTGTAAAATTTGGAAATATGCTATACCTGTAAAGGTGAAGCATTTTGTTTTTTGCGCGCTTCATTCGTATTCGCCTTCCAAAGAGAAGCTTCTTCATCGAGGGTTAGAGTGTGATGTGATTTTCCAGTCTTGTGGTGATGAGCCAGAATCGTTGGAGCATGCCCTTCTATTATGTGGCTTTGCACACTGTGTCTAGGTTGTTAGTCCATTACACATCTGTATTTCTAGTCCTGTTGTTTTAGTGCAGTTGTGGTTTCTTGATCAATTGCAGGTGCAAGACCAGGATCATATGGAGCTAATTTGTATACTCATGTGGGCAATATGGAGGTCGCGTAACATATGGATTTCCCAATAGTTAAGGATGACTAAACTCATGACTAGCTTAATTGCTTTGAACCTCAAATCGAAATTTCAAGACGCTGACGATAGTGTTCATCGTTCGATGACCACCTCTCGACCTGTAGTTCACTGGCAACCCCCTCTTGTAGGTGTTGTTAAGATCAATTCTGATGCAACAACCCTTGATGTTGATGGTGATTGGTGGGTGGGGCTTGGCATGGTGTTACGTGACTCTGAAGGCAGAGTGCTTGGTGCTGCTCGTCAACCTTTAAAGGCCTCTTGGTCTGTGGATGAAGCTAAGGTTGAAGCAGCTACAATGGCAGTTCGTTGTGCCTCCAATGCCAGTGCCTTAACATCCAGCTTGAGCTTGATTCCAAGGTTGTTACCTCTTTGCTGTTGGATGGCAAACCTCTCCCTTGTTCAGACCTTGGCACGCAGGTCCTTACACTTCAGGACTTTCTTTGACAGAAAGCAATTTAGTTACTCATAGTCTTGCTAAACTGGCTCTAGAACTGCAAGTTATGGATTCGGTCTGGGTGGTTGATATGCCCCCTTTTATTTCTGCTATTGTTGCTTCTGACATCGCTCGTTTTAGTTAATTCTTTATAAGATCCATTATTACCCCCTTAAAACAAAAAATTATGAGAGGATTCAAATTTAAAATCTCTCACTTCTCAAATAAATGAGAAAATCAATCAAATCGTTATTTGATTGGCAATCTAATTGATATTATTTGGAACCTAATTCACTCTTAAAAAAGTTTTGGACACTAGAAACATATAGTTTGGAGTATCATAAAATAATTTACAAATAATATTTTAAACGGTCGACAATTTAGATATATTAAAATTTATAAATAATATAATAATATAAATTTATTAAAAAATTATAAATTCAAATTATAAATTTATTTAATTTTATTATAAAACTAAAAATTCAAGTTATATTCGAAATGTATTTGGTTAAAATTTTTACAAATTGAATAACAAAATTTTACAGAAGCTATAAAATTTGAAATTTTTTATGTGTTCTTTAAAATTATAAATTAATATTGGACATACAAAAATTAGATTATGAGCATTATAATAAATTTTCAAATATTATTTAGATAATTAAAAATAATTGATACAGTAAAAGTGTCACGACCCAAAATCATGGGCCGGACCGATACTAGGACCTAAGTAAGTTTAAAGCTTCCGAGGCCCGTAGTAAGCCTAAATTATTAAAATTCATTTCTATTATCATTTGACTAAGGAAATAGTAAGTCCATATTATGACATTATTCATAAATAAATCAGAGTTAACATTTCTTATTCAGCCTTAGTATTAAATACTGTTCACAGCTCGGGCCCATATCAATTTAATAAAAATATATTCTCATGTAAATATTTATTTGTCATAATATGATCAACCTATTCCTATCATATAGTTTCCAAATATTCAAAAAGAACACTCCACAATTTATTTATAATCACATGATAATTTCTTTTACATAATCAAATATTAATTAAACATCCTATCTGCGGAACCGAATAAAAATACTCGAAATAGCTTAAGTCAAGAAACAGCTCATACTAACATTTTTAAGACAATCGCTAATTCTCTGCGGAGAAGGAAGCAAAGTTTTATATACCAGCAATACTCTTATTTCCTGAAAAATATTTATGAAAGGGGGATGAGTTTCACTAAACTCAGTGAACAATAATAAATAATGCAAACCCACACATTCAGGCAGTATGCTTTCACAGTATATATATAAAATGGGCATACTTCACAAGCACGTATCATACATCAACACCTTCAAACAAATCACATTCAAATTTTCACAACATGTGAAAATTGGTCAGTGAAGTTACAAATCCACCTATTGACTACCGGCCAATTTTTATTATAATAATATATATATAATAGGGAGCCGATCCCCAATACCTAACCCACTGAGCCATAATGACACATGTCGTCCTAATTTTCACCCAGATATAAAAGCACATTATTTCACATCGCAATTATTTACCAAATATATTCAATACAATAAATGCAACATGAATGTAATCAAGAGCGGAAATTGTATAAATTTATGGAATCAAAATATCATATATTAAAGACCGAGATTATAGAACTGGAATATTATATTTGAAAAATGAAGGATATCAACATAACAATAGAAACAGAAAATGATTCATGATTTTTTTAAATAATATAGAGAGTATATGGTATGCATATGAAATGCATGTATGCAGGATGGTGTGTACCATTTATTATTACTCACAGTGACCGCAGAATAAATTCAGGTCTGTTCTGGGTTCTGATTTGAAGGAGCAGTAGAGGAACTCGATCGATCTAAGAAACACGTATAATAAGGAAAAATACAATCAGATAATGACTCCCTTAATTAAAAATTAATTTAATAAACTTATCTGTTTATTTTATTTTTGTGAATAAATTTCTAATATTATTTTCACAAAAATATAACTGTCTACCTATTTTAATATAATCCAGCTTTCTAAGATAACCATCTTGTATACTAAACAATTATTCAAATAATAATTATAATAAATTCTATAACTATAACAATGAGAATAATCCAATGGTAGTTTCTTTCATTTGATGTGGTGGGATAAA
>CANUEX010148290.1:0-10769 GCA_948099535.1 Jatropha multifida | reverse complement strand
TAGGATGTTTAATTAATATTTGGTTATGTAAAAGAAATTATCATGTGATTATAAATAAATTGTGGAGTGTTCTTTTTGAATATTTGGAGACTATATGATAGGAATAGTTTGATCATATTATGACAAATAAATATTTACATGAGAATATATTTTTATTAAATGAATATGGGCTCGAGCTGTGAACAGTATTTAATACTAAGGCTGGGTAAAAAACGTTAACTCTGATTAATTTATGAATAATGTCATAATATGGGCTTACTATTCCTTTAGTCAAATGATAATAGAAAAGGATTTTAATAGTTTAGGCTTACTATGGGTCTCGGGGGCCTTAAGCTTACCTAGGTCCTTATGGTGAGAGTCGGTAGTGAAGACAGCTAGAGCTAAGGATGTGACATGGGACTTCTTTCTCTCTGATTTTCGGGAGAAGTATGTGGGGGAGTTATATACTGATCAGAGGATAGCAGAGTTTCTAGAGCTCAGACAGGGTCGGATGACCGTATCAGAGTATGAGCGGGAGTTTTTGCGGCTGAGTAGGTACGCCGCTAAGTTGATTACTACTGAGGCAGATTGGTGTAAGCAGTTCAGGAAGGGACTATTGGGTGAGTATAGGATGCATTTGACATCCCAACCTCACACCACATTGGCTTCTTTGGTGAAGGCTGCTTCTGAGTTGGAGATTATTCAGATGGAGAGACAGGCTAGAGTGTAGAGGACCCAGCATGGTAGCCAGCATACGAGGTTCCAGAGTGATATGTCTGGACAGACTTCTGGGGCTCAGTCTGCTAGTAAGAGGTTTAGAGGTGGACCACAGATGAGGGTCAGACTAGGACAGAGAGTTGGTCTATGTACATTTACGAGATCAACTCCTCATGCCACATCTATTGCCAGTGGCGGGGGCACTGCATGGCTACGTATACCGGCTTGCACTCAGTGTGGCAAGAGACATGTTGGGGTCTATTGGGGAGCTTCGAGAGCTTTTTTTAGATGTGGATCCATCGAGCATATGGTCAAAGATTGTCCTTTGGCAGCTACTGGTCCAGCTCAGCAAGTTGGGAGGCCAGCTCCCTATGTTTAGAGGGGTAGAGGTAGAGGTCATGGTGAGGCACATGCTACTAGGAGTCAGAGGCCAGTATCTGAGACAGTGGATAGGCCAGAGGTTAGAGCACCGACGAGGGCCTATGCTGTCAGGACTCGGGAGGAGCAGGATGCTCCAGACGTCATTGCAAGTACATTTTCTATCTTCAACACTTTTGTACTTGCTTTGATTGATTCGAGCTCTACGCATTCATATATATGCATACCTATGGGTAGATTGGGTAGTATGCATGCTGTCACACTAGAGCAGAGTGTTGAGGTCACTAGTCCATTGGGGCAGAGTGTAGTGGTTGATTGGGTGTATAGAGATTGCCCTTTAGTCATTCATGGGCATGTATTTTTGGGTGATTTGATAGAGTTGCCCTTCTGGGAGTATGATGTGATTTTGGGTATGGATTGGCTATCACGGCATGGAGTGATTGTGGATTGTAGGCATAAGAGGATTTCACTTCAGACTTCATCTGGAGAGGAGATTATTGTTGTGGGTGAGAGGAAGGATTACCTCTCTAATGTTATTTCAGCCAGTATTGCTAGGAGGATGATACGACATGGCTGTGAGGCATTCCTAGCCTTTGTACTTGAGCCAGAGCAGAGATCTCTCAGTGTACATGAGATTCCAATGGTGTGTGATTTCCCGGATGTGTTTTCAGAGGATTTGCCTGGTTTACCTCCTGTGAGAGAGGTTGAGTTCAGTATTGAGGTTATGCTGGGCACCATGCTGATATTGATTGCTCCATATCAGATGGCTCTGACTGAGTTGAGAGAGTTGAAGATCTAGCTTCAAGAGTTGCTTGACAAGGGTTTCATTCGACCTAGTGTTTCTCCTTGGGGTGCCCTGGTCTTGTGTGTGAAGAAGAAGGATGGTACCTTGAGATTGTGTATTAACTACATACAGCTTAATAAGGTGACAGTGAAGAATCGTTATCCATTGCCTCGGATAAATGATTTGTTTGACCAGTTGAGAGGTGCCACTGTGTTTTCAAAGATTGACTTGAGATCTGAGTATCATCAATTGGGAGTTAGAGAGTCGGATGTGGTAAGATTGCTTTTAGGACTCGATATGGCCACTATGAGTTTTTAGTGAAGCCATTTGGGTTGACTAATGCTTCAACAGTGTTTATGGATCTGATGAACCGGATCTTTCATCCTTATTTGGATCAGTTCGTATTAGTCTTCATTGATGACATTTTAGTGTACTCTCCGACTAGAGAGGATCATGATCACCACCTACGGACAGTTCTGCAAACTTTGAGAGATCGACAGTTGTATGGTAAGCTCAGTAAGTGTGAGTTCTAGTTGACAGAGATTGCCTTCTTAGGGCATATTTTTTCGACCGAGGGTATTCGGGTGGACCCGAAGAAGATTGAGGCAGTGCTTGATTGGAAGCCACCTAAGAATGTCACTAAGATCCGCAGTTTCTTAGGTTTGGCTGGTTACTATAGGAGGTTTGTCAAGGGGTTTTCTCTTATTGCAACCCCTTTGACTAGAATTCTCCGTAAGGATGTCCATTTTGAGTGGACTGATAGATGTCAGAACAGTTTTGAGAGGCTTAAGGCGATGCTTACTGAGGCTTCAGTGTTGACACAGCCAGCTCCTGGTAGACCGTATGATGTGTATAGCGATGCTTCACATAATGGTTTGGGTTGTGTACTGATGCAGGAGGGTAAGGTAGTTGCTTATGCTTCTCGACAGTTTAAGTCACATGAGCAGAACTACCCTACCCATGATTTGGAGTTAGCAGCCATTGTGTTTTCCTTGAAGATTTGGAGGCACTACATGTATGGTGAGAGATGTCATTTGTATACGGATCATAAGAGCTTTAAGTATCTGCTTATGCAGAGAGAGCTTAACCTGAGGCAACGTAGATGGTTAGAGCTACTTAAGGACTATGATTTTACCATTGATTACCATCCGGGCAGAGCTAATGTAGTGGCGAATGCACTCAGCAGGAAGTCCTTGGTTGCCCTTCGTGCTATGAATGTTCAGCTTTCTGTGGCTAGTGATGGTGCTCTTGTACCAGAGCTTATGGTGAGACCTAGCCTACTTCAGCAGATTAGAGATGCACAGTAGGGTGATGGGACTATTGCCAAGTGGAAAGGCTTAGTTAGAGAGGATAGGAAGAAGAGGTTTGAGATTAGAGACGACTACTTGTACTTTGGAGATCGGATTTGTGTGCCTAAGATTCCAAATTTGAGGAGGAGTATCTTAGAGGAGACCCATAGTAGTCCATATTCCATGCATCCAGGTAGTAATAATATATACTAGGATTTGAGGATGCAGTATTGGTGGCCGGCTATAAAGAGGGACATTGCAGATTTTATGTCGAGATGCTTGATCTGTCAGCAGGTTAAAGCAGAGCATCAAGTCCCATCAGGTTTGCTACAGCCTATCTCTATTCCGAAGTGAAAATGGGATAGGATTACCACGAATTTCGTGATTGGGTTGCCTACTACACCCAGGAAGAAAGATGCTATTTGGGTCATATTTGACAGATTGACTAAGTCAGCGCATTTTCTTCCAGTCAGGACTGACTACACCTTGGAGCAGTATGCGGAGCTTTACATTGATGAGATTGTGAGACTGCATGGAGTTCCTTCTTCCATTATCTCTGATAGAGATTTGAGGTTTACTTCAAGGTTTTGGAAGAAGTTGCATGAGGCTCTAGGTACTAGATTGCATTTCAGCACAGCCTTCCATCCGCAGACAGATTGTCAGTCAGAGCGGGTGATTCAGGTGCTTGAGGATATGTTGAGGGCTTGTGTGATTGAGTTTAAGGGCAGTTGGGAGAAATATATTCGGCTGGTTGAGTTTGCTTATAATAATAGCTATCAGTCAAGTATTCAAATGGCTCCATTTGAGGCTTTGTATGGTAGGAGGTGTAGGACACCTCTATGTTGGACGGAGCTTAGTGAGGGCAAGATAGTGGGTCCAAATTTGATCCGAGATGTAGAGGATAAGGTGAAGATCATAAAGGAAAGGTTGAAAGTGACTTAAAATCGTCAGAAGTCGTATGTTGATCTTAAAAGGAAGGACATTGAGTATGCAGTGGGTGATAGGGTGTTCTTGAAGGTTTCTCCGTGGAAGAAGGTTCTGAGATTTGGTAAGAAGGGTAAGCTTAGTCCTAGGTTCATAGGACCATATGAGATCTTAGAGCGTGTGGGATCGTTGGCCTATAGACTAGTTTTACCACCAAACATGTATCGGATACATAATGTCTTTCATATATCCATGCTACGGAGATATAGATCAGATCCTTCGCAAGTTATTTCAGCTGAATCTGTCGCTATTGAGCCAGATATGATGTATGAGGAAGAACCTATAAGGATACTTACTAGAAAGGTTAAGGAATTAAGGAATATGAGGATACACCTCTAGTAAAGGTCCTATGGAGGAACCATAAGACAGTGGAGGCTACCTGGAAGAGAGAAGAGGATATGCGACAGCAGCATCCTTAGTTATTCATATCAGGTAAATTCAAGGACGAATTTCTTTTAGGGGGGGAGAACTGTAACAGTCCATTTTTTAGAGTCTTCTGCAGTGTCGGTAATAGTGATTTATCGGTCTGTCAATAGTACCATCAGTCTGGGACTTGGTATTATTTCGGTCCGAAAAAATTACTATGTGTGTCTAATATGTTATTTAATATTTTGGAGTATGTTTGCATGATTTAGGTGGGTAGGGAATATTTCATGAATATTTTGGAGAATTGCAGCAACTAATGAATGTTAGTTTTAGTGTAGTATATTAAGGAATAAATGAGGAATTATTTTTGAGAAGTTAATTTAATTAATTTGTGGAGTTAAATAATATTTGAGAGAGAATTATTTGAGGAATATTTAGAACTATTGGATGAGATTACCTAAGACTTGGTCATAGCCCTTGATTTAGCATAAAAAGAGGAAGCAAAGTTTGACTTTGCTACTTAAGTTACCACCATCATCAACACTTTCTCTCTCCTCTCATCTTCTTCTTCCACACCATCTTCATCTTCATTTTCCTCCCCCATCTCTTTCATTTTTCTACCACAAATCACCACCAAATAACCTAATTAAACCAAAGAATTGTGATTAATCCTTAAGAAACAACTAGTAGGAGTTAAAATTTGGAGTTCCTAAGTTAGAGAATTGAAGTTGCCATTAAAGACGTAATTTGTGATTTTCGGGTTTTGTGATTTTCTAAGTAGAATTTAAGATTTAGGCGTGGGATTAATGCTTTAAATCATGCTCTTTTCTTTTCCTATGTTGAATTTTGAGTTTAATGAGAATTTTTTCTACTTAAAGAGGTTGGTGAACCCTCTCTCAAAGGGATGGGAAAAGCTTAAGAGAAGAGCTTTATAAGCTCCTACAAGCTTCATTTTAAGGTTAGTGCTATTATACTTTCAATTCCCTTCCAAATTCCTTAAGTTGCAATTTTGAGGTTTTGAATATTTTTTGAGAAATTGGGTGAAATGAGTTGGGGAAATGTATTGTGGATGTTTTAATGTGAATTCCTATGGTTTATAAGCATGAGAGAATGTTTGAATGGGAAGAGAAAACTCTCCTCCCTCTCCTCTCATGAGTGGCCGAACCCTCCTTAAAGGAAGGGCATTGATTTTTGTTGTTGTTTTTGTTTTCCTTTGATTGTAAATGAGTTTTGAAATGTGTTTTCTTATGATTTATGATATGAATTTGGAGAGAAACCATTTACCCCTTTGATTTTGAGGAGTGTCCGAATCATATTAAGGTGAAGGGTATTTTGATTTCTTTGATTTTCAAGCTTGATTTTAATTTAAATGAGTTTGTTAATGAGTAATTTGGTGATGGTTTAAAGCTTTAATTTGGATTTCAATGTTTAAGTATTTTTCATGACTTAAAGGAGGTTTTGAAAGTATTAAAAGAGTTTTATGGTTACTTGTTTGAAAAATGGATTTAATGATTTTGAAGAGTGATTTTAAGTTGATAATTAGAGATTTTAATGAGGGCATTATAAAAAGAAAGGTTTTTGCTTGAAACATGAACTGATTTTGGTTGGATGTTTTAAGTTGTAAATTAAGTGATTTTGAATTAATAAGTGTTAATTTTAAAATATTTTTGGATAAGGAATGGTGAATGAGAAATAAGATTATTGTGGGAGATTGCATTTATTTTAGGCTCTACTATACTTGTTTGACATGTGGTATGATGAGATGTATTGCGATATGTGAGCATGCTCGGGTTATCAGCTTGTTCTATTTGGTGGAGCTATGATCATATGCTAGGGTTATCAGCCCTTATAAATAGGCGGACGCGCTTATTATCGTGGTAGTGCTTGCACAGGCCACGGTGGTGCTTCCATAGGCCACGATTGTGTGATTGGTGGGTGGTGCTTTCATAGGCCATGGTGGCGCTTCCACAGGCCACGATTGTGTGATTGGTGGGTGGCGCTTTCACAGGCCACGATCGATTCTGCTTACATTCATTCGGTATTGGTATGAGCCTAAATATAAAAGAAATATGGAATTTTATTTCAGTATAAAGAAATCAGAAACATATTTGTATTTGTGGCATTTTCTTATTTATATTGAATTTGGTATAAGATTTTAAGGTGTGAATTTCTTTATATTGGTTGAAATATTGGATTTTCATAACAACTTTTTAGTGCTTGATATTTATATTCTGATTTAGTATTTTCAAAGATATTTGTGATTTATTACTTAGTTATTTAATTTATAATTATTTAGCACCACCTTTGTGAGCCATGGGTGCTACATGAAGACCAAAGAGGTAGCATCAGAGTAAGGACATAGTTTTTAAGTAGAATCATGTACTAGGATGAGGTTTTTGGCACGTATAAAGGTTTTATAAGAAACATTGGAGTTGTAAATATTGATATTGTAAATAATTTAGTGTATGAATGATGAATTATAAATTTTTGGTATAAATGGTGAAATATTATTATGTTGGTATTGATTGAATTGTTATAACCTCTAAAAGTGGTGCGTGATCTTTGTAATAATTTGGAGTTGAGGTTTGGAGGTTGATATTGGAAGTGTGTAAATTTTCTTTGTGTGGCAAGTTAATTTTTAGGAAAAACTCTTGCGAAATTTTCGTAAGAATTTCCTTAAACTTTATTTTTTAAAATTTTTAATTACTTGCGTCCTTATGAAAATCTAACCACTTCTAATATGTGATCTAGAGTTAGTAAGTAGGATAAGACGGTGCTCCGGCCCCAAATGTGGCATCCATTGTCTGGTTCTCCAGGATTGGGCAACGGGTGTCGCAACTTCATTCGAGATCATGTTCAAAAAGGTAACATAGTGGTTGAGTTCATCCCTACAGAAAAGCAATTGGTGGTTATTTTCACTAAACCATTAAATGAAAGCCAATTCTGCCTAATTAGAAGAGAACTAGGTATGTTGGTTCTAAATTCTTAAATTTAGAACTTAATAAGTAAGTTCTAAATGCTTTCTGTAAATGAAAAATAGGAACTCTGTGGTATGTGTTTTGGTACTAAATCTGTGTGATTTTGAGTCTATGTGATTAGAATGATAAATGGGGTTCTGAAGTTATTACGTGTTTATTATTTGTTTTGTGTATTCTATTTTTTTATTTTTATTTTATTTTATTTTTCTTGGTATTGCAAAAGTAGCTGCAGGATATTTAATATTTATTGTACATAGGGGTTATCAAGAGTCAAGTCAGTTACTTTCCCTCCCTTCTCAACAACTGCTTTTTGTGTTAAAATTTCAAATTAATGAAACTGCTTTCTTCTCTCTTCCACGTTTCTGACACCATCAACACCAGCTTTTTCCTCTCTCCTCATTAAATCGAAAACTTCCTCACGAAGCTGTTTCTCTCTCTCCTTCCCAAAACATTTTCACCTCTCTCTCCTTCTTCATTTTCTATCTTTCTCTCACTCTTGCTTTGCTCACTCCTTTTCTCTGCCAAATCGAAACCTCAAAACCCCAAATCGTACAAAATGTCCAGTTCCTTCCCTTCCCACTCTTCCGCAGCCATGACTACTGAAGAGCTAGAAACACTCGCGCGACTCAATAAGAAATACAAAGAATAGGAGGCTGCTTTGCTAAAATCTCTACCACAAATGAGTCCAACATCGAAGCAAAGCAAGGCTAAAAATGCAAAAAGGGAGGACAAAGGCAAGAAAGTAGCTAGAGATGTTTTGCCAAAAGGGAAAGGTAAACCTATTCTCTCTCGCAACTCTTTGATGCGGTCCTACTCTATTGACTGGAAGTTCTTTGGAAAAATGGAGTTCGATTTTAAAAGCATGTTTGAATATCAGGGATGTTTATATTTCCTAAGGCTTAACAAGCCCTGTTATGAAAATATGATGAAAGAATTTTATGGGTCTTTGAAAGAAGTAAATTCTAAGTCTCTATCCATAAGGATTGATGGTGAAGAAATGATTTTGACGCTTGATGACTTGAGAAAAATTTTCAAAATTCCGAACACAGGGTCCAGAATAACTAAGATTAAGGAAGTGACTAAAAGTAAGTGAATATAAGAAGGAAGAGTTTTTGCAGAAAATTATGAGAAAAGGTTGTTCTGAGAAGAAGTCTGTGGTCGACTTCTCTAACTTGTAGGAAAACATAAAATGGCTGTATAAGTTAATTGTGGACTACATTTTTTCCAAAAGCGAATCATTAACTTATGTGAACCAAGTAGAGCTGTGTTTGATGTGGCACATAGTGGAGAGAAAGTCGTTCAACCTATGTTACGCCATTCTTGACAAAATGGTGGGAAAACCCAAGAAGTTGCCATATGGTATAGTCCTTACTCCTGTTTTTAAATTCCTGAATGTTAATTTGAAAAAGAAGAAATGTCTGCCTGTATCAAGGCTTGACAGCAATTCGTTGAAATTGAAAGATGAAGAGGAAGCTGAGGAACCAAAAATGGAAAAGAAGTCTGCAGAAAAAGGTTCAGAAAAGTTGAAATTAGAAGAGACAGCAGAGAGATTAGAAAAAGAAAAAGATGGATCTGTAAAGGAAGATGTAGGATTAGAAAAAGAAAAGGGGGAATTAGCAATAGAAAACCAGGAGAAGTTGGCAGAGAAGGTTGGTCAAAGGGAAAAAGATGTGAACTTTGGAGAACAGAAAGGGAGTTCAGAAAGAGACTAGAAGCTGAGACCAAAATAGAAACAGAAAAAGAGAAGAAAGTTTATCTAGAACCTGAGGTTGAGGAAGCCAGTGATGCAGAAATAGAAAAATTGTTTCTAAGTGATGATGAAGAAGAGATAGATCTTGATACTGGAAAAGAGGCAGAAAAGGAGGATGAAGTCAAGAAGACTCCACTGAAGGAGGATGAACCAAGTGACAGAAAGGCCGTGCTAATGGAAATGGAAAAGGGCTTAATCGAAGAGCATAACAAAGAACTTAAAGCGAGTATCAAACATGGCAAGGATGTAATAGAGCATACCAAATACTTGGTTGACTCTATGGAAAAGTTAAAAGTCTCAATGAAAGGAGACTTGCTCTTCTTAAGGTCAAATCTGCAGGACCCTCTCAATGTTCTGGAAAGCGAAAGTGGTTTAAAAGCACTACTCAAGGAACTATCTTCAAAAGTTGCAAACCTCCTCTTCCTTCTGCTACCAAAAGATCTTTCTCTCCCTCTACTGCTCAAGTTATTCACAGTACCAAAAAGGCTAAAACTAACTCTTGATGATGATCGATACCCCCTGTTGTCTGTTGTCTACTGCTTGTTGTTTTCTGTTTATGTGTGTTGCTTTTTTTTTTTCTTTGGAGAACTGTTATATGTGTCTGTTGATTTTTTTGTTAACTTGTTGTTTGTTAGTTAGTCTTGTGTGTTGTTATTTTTTGGAAAAGTTTGCATTTTTAGTTAATTGGCTTTATTTGTTCTTTGTTTTCTTTGTTGCTAATTCCCTGATAAATTCCTTATGTGATTTTTTTTTACCCTCTTCTCTGATGACAAAAAGGGGGAGAACACTGCACTGCACATAGTATTGAAAAACACAGTAAAACTTAAGTACTGAATTCTAACTGTGTAATATTCATGTTCTAATGTTGGTAATTCTGTATTCTAATGTTGAGAATAGAACGTGCTTTTTCTTCAGAAATGTCTCTGACTACTAGACTTTAGAACTTCGTTCTAATTCTAAAGTCAGGTTCTAATCTCCATTCTATTCTGAATCTCATAAGCCTTATTTGCAATTATTCAGTGGGAGCTCATGTAAGTCTTAATTATTCACCTCATGGTAAATCTACTGATTTTAGGACTTATATTTTTGGTATGCATAAATTTAGGGGGAGCACATGTATTCATTGTTAATAAGTTTATTGGTTTTGTCATCATCAAAAAGGGGGAGATTGTTGGCTCAAGGTTTACTTCTCTTGATTTTGACTATTATTTTAAACCAAATAAACTTATATATTATTTTTGTGCTAAAAATATTTTATGCAGAAATTGCTTTTGAAGATTAATTGAAGGAATTATTTTCCTACATCCAAGACATTTACTTGAAGACCATGAAGGCTTTGGAAGAATTATTTTTGGGTTGGTATGTGTCTTAGAAAATTATTGTACGTTTGAGAGAAATAATTATTTATAATACCCTGAAATTTTTATTTCGAAACATTCTCATTTAAATTTAAATTGTAAATTATTAGCCAATAATATTACGCCACGTAATATTATGGGGATCGAAAATCATTTTGGTTCGCCCGAAAATTTATTGAATAACCA
>CANUEX010148280.1:0-11871 GCA_948099535.1 Jatropha multifida | reverse complement strand
TTGAAAATCCTATTAATATATGTATTATGATTTATTTATTTAAATTGTTTAAATAAATAAATAGGCACATATATATTTAGTTATAATTTATTTATTTAAAAGGTTTAAATAAATAATTATAATTTATTTATTTGTGATCTAAGATTTTTTTATGTAAGGTTTAATAAACAGTATAGACTGCACGAGAGTTGAACGTGAGAACAAAAGTTGTTGTTCATAGCCACAAAACAAAACAGAGAGCTTACGATAGCTAGCATCATTGTACGCTCTAATCTCTCAACCCTTTAAAAGTAGTTTTAGAGTTTTTTCGATTGTCCATTGTGTGGATACTGTTAGAGGCCGGATGTTTGGACGGCTTGTGATTTGTAACAACCTAACTCTGTAGATTGAAGTTTCGAAGAATCTGTGAAAGAGGTATTCTTCTTAACTAATTTTATTGTCTTATTCGTTTAAACGGATCCCTGTTGGTATAATTAATTATTTTAATTATATTATTTCGCTGCGCATATATGATATCGAAATCCAACAATTAGAATATGGGAAGCACGTGGAATTGTTAAATAGATGAAAACGGTATTTGATTGAAAGAAGTGGCAGCAAATAAAAGATGGTGTTGGAGGTTTCATAATTATAATTTTACTGATAATGATTGGATGAATTGTTCTGCAAACCACAAACCAAGAGAATCCAATTCTGTCGCAGATGTTTTTGGCTAAACAAAGCACTTTATAGTTTGGGTGTAGAACCACTTGATGCTCCTTTCTTTTTGCTGCTATAATTTTTTCACATATTCCTTTTGATTTAAAGCCACATTTGATTGAGTTCATCGTTTCCAAATAGTTGGACAATGTCTGATAGAGATTAGCTGATAAAATATCTGTATTTGATAAAATTTTGATAACTTTTACTATTAAAATATAAAATAACTATTGATGAGATATTTATTTTTATGTATTACGATGTATACTGTACATATTTTTTAATTTAAGGTGAATATATAGTTATTTTTATTTTAATGCATTATATAAAAATTTTAATTAAATTTTTAAAAATAATATTTTATAAAAAATTGATTTTTAAATAACTATAAATAAAATGATAATAAAAATAATAATTTAAAAAAATTATTTTATTAGAAATTATTTTTATGTAACTAATGAAGTCAAATATAATATAAATATGAATTATAATTAAAAAACTTACAAATACCTACAATATAACTGTTGCATAAATTAACTGAACTAAATGCTCTGAAAATTTTATAATTTATTAATCTTTCTACTTTTGATAGAGAAATTTTAAGTTTGAATTTGAATTTTTAATCTTTCAATTCATTTTCTCATTTACCTTTCACTTTATCTCCTTATTTGTATAGAAACCATAAAACTCATAACAATTAACACAAAGGGAAAATTATAATTTTATCTCTATAGTTTGCCATAAATAATAATATTGTCCTTGTACTTTTAAAAATACAATACGATATCCCTAATATTTAATTCCGTTACATTTTTTTATCCTTTTGTCCAAATTTATTTATTTTTTTGTGGGAGTCAATGCAAAAGCTGTTTGAGTAATCACAACAGCTTTGAACACCACAGTTCATAGCAGTTTCGCCATCCAGGCTCCATAGTCGGAATTGGTGAAAGAAAAATGGTCCCACAACAGTGGGGAATCAACTGTGTTTGCCCCTAATGCTAGAATCATCGAAAACAACATGAATTACCAAAAATCAATAAACTAGAGCTATGAAGAAAAATAATTCCAATTCACATCAACGGAGGATCTTTCTATGTGAGAGAAGGCTGAAAATTTGACTAGTAGCACGAGATGAGTCGATCGCCTCCTTTCTTCGTCAGTTTGGTGGCCGAAATCGAGGAGGGAAGAGAGAGGTAGAGTTGCTCGATGAAGAGGGAGAGAGAGAGAAAAACTGTCATGGAAAACAGCTCCGATTCGCATCATCGAAGGTTCTTTACGGATGAGAGGAGGCCGAAAATTTGACTAGTAGCATAAGATGAGTCGACCGCCTCTTTTCTCCGTTAGTTTGGTAGCCAAAATCAAGGAGGGAAGAGAGAGAGAGGGTTGGTGCGACGAAGAGGAAGAGAGGGAACAAAAAGTTTGTGTGTGCTAAGGGCCAATATTGTCTTTTCCTATATTTTCAACGACTAAATTGGACAGAATGATGAACTAATATAAAAAGGCAAACACTAGAGATATTGTAGTGTATTTATAAAAATATAAGGATAAAATTATTATTTATAGTAAACTATAGTGACAAAATTATGATTTTTTTCTTAATATAAGTCATATTATAATTCAGCTCAAAAATAAATAAATCGGAGAATAAAATTTCGAAATACAGAAAACAACAACCGTAGTATCTTTGGTTAAATGTATTACTTAAAGTAAATTACAAAATGTATAAAGGCACAGATAATTTTTTTTATTTTTAATCTCTTCACAGTATAGGACGAAAATAGACACGCATAGACCAACGGAAATTAGGTGCACCGGTCCACGCGCAATGTAACGTTATGGATTCTTGCTTTTGGCCATGTCACATGTCCTAATCTTTATCTTAACAAATAAAAAGAAAAATCATTTTTTTTAAAAAAATAAAAATAAAAAGTAAAGGCAAAGGTAGTTGCATTTTATAACGTCACACTATCTACTACCTCTACCCAACTCTTATTATTAGCTTCTAAATATAAATTTGCAGCTTCTATTTTTCTTCTTCTTCTTTCACTTTTGGATTTTCTTGACATAACGGGTTTCTTGTTCTCTTTGATTTCTTTCTTTTTACATGAAAAAAAAAATCATATAAAAATATTTAATATTAATCCTTGCCGTCTAATCTTGACAGTTAGGCCTTAATTAGATCAAATCATTGATTTTGACTAATGTAAGACTTTCGTTAATCTTAATCTTAGACTTTGTGTGTATTTTAATGTGTTTTGTGCATGTGAAATGTGAGCTGTAAGAGATTATCAGAAAGAAAAATCTCAACACACGAGCGGTGAAGTTTCTTGCCTTGCACACTTAGACGTCATCTGCCGGTGCATATAAAAAATGACGATCAAATTAGGGTAAATAACTATTTTGCCCCTTGAATCTTATTTTAATTATAATTTTGATTTTCTTATTTGGTCGATATATATATTGATTTAGTTTTTGAAATTTAATCCTATTAAATTATATATATATATAGAAAAATTGAAAGCATTTTAAATGAAAGACACATTTCCTTTTCAATGAAATATTTAGGTAGGTGAAAATAATTTTTTTTTTTGAAATTGTAATTCATTAATGATAATATCAAGAATTACAAATAACGATATAGACCAAATATAGAACTTTACCATTAATAGCTAATAGAGTTCACTAAACTTTTAAAGAATCATAGAAATTCATAACCTTTAGAATAATGAAACTAAAACTAGAAAATATAATATTAAATCTATCCATTTGGAGTTGATATTGACAAAAAATATAAATTTTCATAAGAGCAATTAGTCCGTTAATTGATTTGGATATCAAAATAATAATGCGTCTGGATCTTTCATAACTTGATTGTTTTTCTAATAATTAACAACATATAACGATTACATATGATGTTCCGCTGCTATACATCAATAGCATCAATGGAGGAACAGGTTACACTACCACGCTCCATCGATTGAATATCCACATATGCAAATCAAGATTTAAAGTCTCTAAATAAATAAAATCAAATATGATAATTTTATTTAGTAAGAAACCTCACAAAGAAGGGATTATCTTCACAAAGAAGGGACAAAAAAATTCCGAATATGGAGACAATCGATAATCAAGAATAAAAAAATAAAAAAGATAGATCTGTTATGAGAAAAATATATTTGAATTTATCGAAGCAAGAGGAAATTAAAAATAAAAGAAGATAAAACGAGATAGATAATAAAAAGTAAGAGGTAAGGGTCAGCGATAAATAACATCTCCAAATTAAAACTAGGATGAAAAATCAGAGAGAAATGAGAAAAAGGGAGATAAAACTTTTTATAATTTATACTGCTGTTAAAAACAAGTGTAATGGTAGGTGAAAATAATTATTTATGAAGCGGTTGAGAGCTAGGGTTACCATTGTTGCCTAACCTTCTAGATGATGTTCTCCCTCCCTTTCTACTTTCTCATTATGTGGTTTTTGCCATATCGTACCCAACACCAAAAAGAATTTAAAATTTAAATAATAATATAAGAATGAATGAAGACAATTAGTAGAGCCCACTAAGAATTGGAAGACTACAAAATTGAGGTAGTTGCAGCTTTTCTAACATCACTTATCCACCAACCTCTGCCCACCTCTTCTTCTCTATCCCTCCTTTTTTGGAGTTTATGGCACGTAATTGTCCCTACACTTACACCACAAGTTCAAGAGTTATCAAAGAACCTTCACTTGTGTTCTTCTTGTTTCTTATTTATTAGTTTGTATTTGGATAAGCATTTGGAGCTTATATTTGAATTTAAGAAGTTCCCTTTATGTATTATATATAAATTCAAAAGGCTAATTATCTTAAAATTTTAGAATTTTAGTGTTTTTCCAAACCTAATAATAATTTTTATCTTTTTAATAAAATATAAATAATTAATTAATTTAAATATTAGTTTTCAACTCAATTGAGAGTGGAAATAGTCATATTTCTCAAACCACTGCCGTCAAATCTTAAAAAAAGAAATTCATAGCAACTTAAATTAGTTTTTAATTATTGAAAAAAATTTATATTTTCGATTTTTAACTCCGCTCATGAATTTAAATTCAATATTTGCTTTTAGATTTCCTCTTTTTTTCTTCAAATGATATTCAAAGTGTTGATAAGACGAAATGATTAATATAATAGAAAAATTGATAAACTTGACCAATCAAAAAAATTAAAAAAGTTTAAGAAACAATATTAACATAACCAAGAAAGTCCTAATTGCGGCTTCGATGGGCCCAATAAAAAGTTTATACAATACAAGCCATTGAAAAATGGAAAATCTGAAGAGGGTCCATCAAATCAAGAAAATTTGAAATATTGTACTGTGACCGTTTACTTAATTTAAAAACTGCACATCAAAATAGCCAATTAGTAAGTGGATGTATAATTATCTGATTTAGATTTTTTCTATAATACTCAAACGAATTAATTAAAAAATTAATAGTTTCAATTAAGTCGATCTTTTTAGTTTTCATCATTCGATATTTGAATTCACAGAACAGTCCCGTAAAGAGTGACAAAGCATTTTCTTCCAAGCGTTTAAAGGAATTTACGTGGGGT
Source organism: Jatropha multifida (assembly GCA_948099535.1). Classification (NCBI taxonomy): domain Eukaryota; kingdom Viridiplantae; phylum Streptophyta; class Magnoliopsida; order Malpighiales; family Euphorbiaceae; genus Jatropha; species Jatropha multifida. The sequence continues at coordinate 6,580 of CANUEX010148280.1, read as the reverse complement.
AGATCTATCAAAAGTGGCAAAGCGTAGGCATGGCTGGTTCATTGACCAGCGGTTATTGAACTGCCAATTTAAGATTTTTAAAATATTGAATTAAATTAATTTTAACTCCGATTTCGGTCTGATTTTATGAAACAGGGTAAATGATTATAATTTAAAAATAAAAATGAAGACTTTCTTATTCGAATTGGATCAATACTGCTGGTTCTAGACTGTTTAAATTCAAAATTTAATATTCACACAGAGCTTAATCAGCCTTGAACTGCAGATTTTAATTCAAAATTTTGAATCTGACGGTTTCAGTTCAAATTGAGTAACTGATATATCTAATTATATCTAAAATTTAACTTGAAAGGCAAAGGAGAAGGAATTTCTGCCTCGATTTCACTCCTCAGGGAATAGATTGAGAACTTTACTGCTTATGCTCCAAAGCTAATTAAATGGGCGTCACATGGAGGATGAGCTCATCGACTAAGATAACATATACTATTGACATGACTTCATTAACTATAAGGGATCATTACGTTTAAAGTGGATAATTATCAAACTTTTCGATTAAATTTTGGTACTCTCGTCCATTTTTCAATTTGTAAAATTAAAAGATGAATTTTAAATAACTTAGCATTACAACACCCACTTGTTTCTTCAAAGCTTCTTTCTCTATCATCTCAAGTGATGCACAAAGTATGGATGATGAGGCTTCATTTTATTTGCTTTTATCACTGGATTGCTTCATTTTATATTAAATTAATAAAAATAGAACTACTCTATTTTAATTTATTTTTATTAAACTCCTTTTATTTACCGCCTTTTCACCATATTAATTTTAATAAAAAATTCAAAATACAATCTACGGATTGTAGCTCCGTTAACAATACATATGTGACGAGAAGTAATTTATATCAAAAAAATAAAAAAAGGCTCAAAATATATTTTATTCTATTTCTTTTATACTTGTTTATGTTAAAAGGAAAATTAATTTTTTTTAATAATATGAATAATAGGAACTAAATTATCAATTTCACCAAATTACAGGGAGTAAAGAATAATTCTCCCATATTAAATAAGTACCACAATTGAAATTCAACCTCCTTGGCATATAATAGTACAAAGTACTATAAATGAACAAAACTTCCAATATGTGCAAAATTCGAAAAAGAATAAGGGCGGTCAAATAAGGCTATGATGACCTCAGAAGAAAATGGGCATATAATTATTAATTAATTATGATTAAGTTGGCATTATGCAATCAAAACTAATTTGTGTTAATAATTAAATATAATTAGTCTACGAAAACTTCATCCTTTGATTTATTAACTGGCTTTTTCTTCATCCAATTTGTTGACATTAATAATGCATGAAAAATGCATTTTAATGTGATTTTGATATAAATTAATTTAAAATTGTGAAATTTATTTATAAATGAATTAATTTATAAATGAATTTTTAAATTGTAAATAATTATAATTAAAATTAATAAGTCAATTATCAACAATTTTGATGAGTTTTCAATGTACTCTTTGGTGGTAGGAAACTCTTGATAATGAAAAATAAAAAAATTTTCTTATGAGTTGTGGCTCAATTGGCAACGCAAGCTGAACATATTGAAAGAATTTTGGGTTCGTCTCTGCTAAACGCACCTATAAATACGGGTGAAGAGCCTTAAACGTGACTAAAGTCCGAACTGAATTAGACGGTTACTGATAATAAATTCCGAAAACTGATGGCAAAGAAATCTTTAATTGAGTTTTATATGTCTATATTACAATAAATAATTCTTAATTAATATAGAACAAAGCATCTCCAATAGGATTATAATTCCTAATTAAAGATATGATAAAACTTCTACTATATGACATAATTTAAAATTTTTAGTTAGTATAAAATTTTCAAATTAGAGATTATTAAAATTTTTACTTTGTTGAATTTTTAACCATTATAATTTAGATTTAAACAATAAATTAACATTACCGATCAAATTAATTATCTTTATTTATTCAATCAATAAAATTAAATCTTTAAAGATATTGTATGGACCTATAAATTTTTTAGGATTATTTTTACAATCACAACAACAATAATAATAATAATAATAATAATAATAATAATAATAATAATAATAATATGGTGATCTAGATGGAAAAGTAAAGAGAATTAGGTAAAAGGGTATGCGTCTGAATCAAAACGTCTTGTAGTTGTTTCTTTACCAAACTACACATCTTGTGTATAAAAAACACCCGACCATGACCACATTTACCATTTGATGGATGTCAATCCAACCACTGTATTCTTATTCTTTACACATCACCACACTTCTTCGTCTCTATCTATTTTCAGACAGCAGATAGAGATAGACACGTATATTCTATGCAGTAATATACGTAGATTTTAGGGATATAAATTCTAATATTGTAAGTTATAGGAGGCCAATTTTTTTTTCCAAAACTTAGGCGGCGAGATTAAAAATATATATGTTATTTTAAGTGACGACATTAAAAAAATTTCAGAAATCTGAAAAAAAAAAAAGGCTAGGGGGATGAAAGAGAGTTTACTGTAGAGTTGTGCATGAAAGAGAGGTCAGGAAGCATAGTTAAACATGAGGAGGTTGTAGCCAATTGGGTTTTTCTTGTAAAAGGGTTTGGGTGGCTAAAGTCCCATTCCCATTACTGTGGGAATCTCATACCTTACTGTATCTGCACATGTACATGACAATTTCTTCTCTCTCTCTCTCTCTCTCTCTCTCTCCCCCCACCACCAAAGCTCTAACTAAACTAACCAACTCTTATTCGGTTACCTACCTCCCAAACATATCACATGTTCTTTCTTTCTCTCTCTTCAATGAGTGAGATAGTTCTTTAATTCCATATTATCACTTCTCTTCAGTATTTTATACTTTTATATACCGCTACCAGTATACATATACATGTGGGAGCTATTATTATTATTATTATTATTTGCGTAAATACCTATTTAATCCCTCAAAAATTCATTATAATTGTAACTCCATATCTCTTATTTGATAAATACACTCACTAATTCATAATATTTAGTTTTGTTGAAATATATAGTTCTCTATCCAAAAATTGTTATATTTTTTGCACTAAATCGAGGCGTGAAGGAAGAATAGATTGCCCCAGTTCGATATCGTAAAGAATTTTCGACTGTTGCATGAAAATAGATAGAAGATTCAAATGTGAATTTATTGTCGGGTCATGTATGTATTTACCAATATGTTATGTATTGTTTTGCCAAAAAGTATCATTTTCGTCGTTAATGGAAGATTAAAATAGTTAGTGAATATTAAATACGAGATATCAAATAGTAATATTACTGTAAGATATTTAACCTGTAAAATAAAATTTTTTTAATAGAATGACTAAGGTACCGTTTGGAGCAAATGAACCATGATTGTAGAATTCATTTACAAATAAATTTGTCATGTTTGGTATGCTATAATTTAAAATAAAAAATTCAATTGAATTCCACAAAATTATGTTTGAAACAATTCTTAGATGAAAATTCATTTGTCTTTATTTTCTAAAATAACCTTGACATAATGATTTAACAAAAATACTAATATAAATAAATTACTCATATTCCACCATAATTAATTGATTAAATTTTAAAATTTCAAATTTCATGTCTCTGTAAATATTTAAATTTTATTTTTATTAATAGATTAAAATATATTGAAAAAATAAATGAGAACGGTTTAATTAATAATATTTGAGGTGAAGGGCAGTTTAGTCAATATAAATATTAGTGGGTTAATATGTGGAATTCATTTGCAAATTCAACAATTTTTTAGGATTTGAACTAAAATAATCCAATTTCATGAAATTCAATATATAGAATTCAAATTCATATTTTTTTTTCATTCTAAACATAAAATTTTAGATTTTTAAATAAATTTCACAAAATTTTGTGGAATTCATTTGCATCAAACGAACTCTAAATAATCAAATTTTATAGGGTACTTAATATCTGAAATGACACTTTAGATGGAAAGACTAAATAATTTAATAAATTAAACATCGCGGACAATTAGCGTATTTACCAAATAAAAGAAATAAAGTAATAATTATGGATAAACTTAGGGACTAAATTGTTATTTATCCTTATCATTTCAATTATTATGAGCTTTCTTGTCTACCTAATTAAATTATTATACTGTTTAAATCTGAAAGACTATAGTACTTAATTTAATAAAACAGAATGATGAAATGGAAATTAGTTTCTTGTTTACCATATTATTCTTTTCTTTTTAATTAGGAAGACACCACCAAATTATGCATCTTTCTTTTATTTTTTTTTCTTGTGTATAATATTTAAATAGAATTAGTGAGTTGCTTCCACATAAAATATTGAATTCATCTATATTGCGTTTGAATTTATGTATTTGACTATTTGGATTAGATTTTTATGAAAATTCTTTAATTAAATTTTACGGTTTAGTTTATAATTTTTTTACATTTTAGTGTATATAATTATGTTAATTTATATTTATTTCATTAAATTTATACATTCTACCTCCACTAAATTATTATTTTTATATATTACCCTCTCACTAATTAGATTTTCTAGATTCGCACGTCTTTTGTTTGCATTCAGCATTCATCAAATTAAAATTCTAAATATTTAATATGAACAAAAAAAATATATTATACACTTTAAATTATTAATTCAAACATAGATGAGTTGCATTTTCATGTCGCGGTTGTATCCTTAAAACATACAACAAATTAATATTTTTTTAAAATCAAAATTAATTAATTTCTTTAATATAATTAAAATATTTACATACATGTGCAAAATCATAACACAAGAAATAATTATTTTTAAATATATATATATATAATTTAATAATATGGACGCCCTCCACTTATCCAAAGTAATGCCTCATAACAATTAATTAATATATAAATTTAATACATAAAATACCAACAACATTGTGTGTGAAGTTAGATTAGAGAAGGATACGGCATGCTTTAAGGACTTTACAATAAGATTCCAAGATTCCAATTCCAGACACGTGGGCTTCTGATTTATAACTAATTATAATCTAATTACACTCTGATTATTATTATGTTTGGTAGGCCCATCTTCTTCTCTCTTTCTTTTTCATATTACTGTTACTATTAATATAATATATATTTTGCCTTTTTTGGCTATCCAATCTTCTAGAAGGTTTCCAACTAAACCATGGGTTTATGGAAACCATGATTTTGGTTAATGGGGCATTTGACTTTTTTGTATATTTTTTTAATATCAATTGCACTAAAACTTAGCAGTTCAACATTTTCTTGTAGATGCATTGAAATATTTATTTTAAAGTATACTCCAATGAAGTAATTAGGAGAAATAAAGAAAAAGCTCTCATATTTATTATTAGCATTCAACAAACACATCAAATTCACTCAATCGAATCAGTTTAATTTCATTTAATTTTTAACATATTCAATTTTCATTTGATTCAATTTTTATTAAATCTAAAAAATAAGTTTAAAATTGCCAAAAGTTAGTTAAAAAGTTTCATTTGATATTTTCACAATGATTAAGAAAATGAATGAAATATATTAATTTTTTTAAAAAATATATAATAAAATGCTCTAAATCGTCTATCTTGAAATTGAAAATTTTGCATTTAATTTTACTACAAACACTTAATAAATATGAGTAAAATTGACAAAAGAAAATCATGAATATATACTTTCAAAATTCTAAATGAGTACTTAAAGCAGCACAATGTGAAATATCAATTTATTGTTATTAAAGTGACATAGAAGAAACATTCTATTATTATTCTAAAAGAAATTAATTTGAATCCAACTAATAAAATATCTACTCCTACTTATCATTTGAAGTAATCAAATTGGATGTTATTGATATATAATTAATAGTTAGGTAGATATGCTTTTGTTATATGCACTTGGAATTCTCCAAAAATATAAACCAAAGAGAATATATATATATAAGTGGAGGGGTATATGCATGTGGGTTTGTAAGATTATATAATAAAAATATATATTTTTATAGCACAAAGTTTGGCTTGGTAGATCTACCAAGGTGGGATTGGGTTAGTTGAAAGAGGCAAATGTGCCTAAAATTATTCAAAGTAAATACAAAAAATTGGATAAAGTGAGAAGGTATTGCTTCCTTCCAATGTCTAATCACTAGGCATCTCTCCCAACCTGTACTTCACTGTCATGACCCAAAATCGTGGGTCGGACGGACACTAGGACCTAGATAAGCTTAAGGTCCTCGAGGCTCGTAGTAAGCCTAAACTATAAAAATCCATTTCTATTATCATTTGAATGACGGAATAGTAAGCCCATATTATGACATTATTCATAATATAATCAGAGTTTACATTTCTGATCCAGCCTTAGTATTAAATACTGTTCACAGCTCGGGCTCATATCCATTTAATAAAAATATATTCTCATGTAAATATTTATTTGTCATAATATGATCAAACTATTTCTATCATATAGTCTCCAAATATTCAAAAAGAACACTCCACAATTTATTTATAACCACATGATAATTCCTTTTACATAACCAAATATTAGTTAAACATCCT
>CANUEX010148279.1:0-18101 GCA_948099535.1 Jatropha multifida | reverse complement strand
TTACTATTCCGATAGTCAAATGATAATAGGGATGAGTTGTGATAGTTTAGGCTTACTACGGGCCTCGGGTGCCTTAAGCTTACCTAGGTCCTAGTGCCGGTCCGGCCCACGGTTTTGGGTCGTGACAATATATATATATATAATATGCACTTAAGACTAATGACTTGATATGTATTATTATGAGGATTTTATCATAATGACTTGAATTTAAAGCATATAAGAATTTCCATCTAATAAATAATTTCAATGACGTATGAATTAAGATAAATTACGTATAAGCTATGAACTATCTGAATAAGTAAAAGTTGTATGAGTACTTTTATGAATTAAAAAAAATAAGGAAAGTTTTGGGCTCTAATATACTTAGTGTGAAATTTTTGTCTGATGGTTTATGAGCATGCTCGACATTTGATGTCATCTTGTCATTTGGATATAGTTATGATTATATGCTTGGCACGTGGGTGCCTCCTACTAGTGGACACGCTCTATTTGTTTATGTTTGGGTTTTAAAATCGCTCTATTCTGTTTGCTTTTAAAGCCTCTCTGACTCTGTTTTTAAAATCTAATATGCTTCATTTTCTACTGACTGTATGTAAGCCATACAAGTTAAAAAGGAAATAAATTTAATTAATAAGATAATAATTTATTATGTGTATTTATAAGTTTATGATTTATACTTATGATAACACTTGCTTGAAATTCATAATTCATATGTCACGTACTTCATAGAAGGATACTATATATTTCTAGCTTATGCATATGTGATTATGTTGTTAAGTGAAGTTATATGATATGATTATGAGAAATTTGGATCCACAAGTTCAACATGCCTATATGTAGTATAAATACTTAAGTATTGTTTATATGATATGATATGATTAATTATGAGTACTATTATATTATATACTTAAAAAAATGATTACATGTACCATAAATGCTTACGCTTGTTTACTATTCACATGTCTCATGAGTATGAGCTTGAATGTGCAATTATGTACTTGAGTGTATGTTGCCATCACAACAATCGGATATATGTGATTTATGAGCATCACTGAGTTTTATACTCAACGTTTCGATTTCTATCACGCTCAAGTTGTTGACCAAGGGTGCAGGTAGAAGACCAAAGTATCAACATTAAAGCAGAAGGATATTCATTTTGGTAGTTTAGATTACGTCGTTTATGTATTTGATAATTATGACATGTATACATTAAGATTATTTGGAGTATGTAATTATTTGGGACTTATGTATAAGAATTTACATTAGAAGCTTGTATGAGTTTGAGTAATCATGAAGCTAGGTATCTTTAAGTAGAATTAGAATTTAAGTTATTTATGCATGAACAGATTATTGAATTTATATTTAGGAGTACTTATAATAATATATGATGATGGTGATGATGGTTTAAGGATTATATATGTATTATAGATTGAGATTGAGTTTGACTATATTGGATTTGATGGATTGTTAGAGTTGGATTTGGAAGTGTTTTCTTATTTCACATGTTTTTTTTAAGTCCAATTTTAAGGGAAAACTCTTGCAGTTTTTCTATAGGATCTCCTAAATCATTTTCTAAGTAAAACCATGGACTTGCTAGACTAATGAGACTCGAAACAATCTATTTATATAAAAAAATTTACCCATGTCTTTAGCATATAAGATTTGAATCTATATTTTAGAAAGGTGCCTTCAGCACCTAATGTGGTATCCATTGTCTATTCCTCTAGGACCAAGTGATGGGTGTTAGAGTGCCACTAGTCACTTTTGTGAAAATAAAAATGCATTTTTATCATATGCTCAAGTTGAGGAAGGAGAAGAAACAATCTATTTTGGTGACTCATCAACTATTCAAGTCATTCGGAAAGGCAAAATCCTACTTAAACTCACACTTGACAAAACTTTGGCTTTAAATGAAGTGTTGCATATTCCTAATATCACTAATCATGTTTCTATTAGTCTTTTGGAAAAAGTAGGTGCGATTGCTTTTGAATTAGATAGGGTTGTGTTAACCAAGGATAACACTTTTATGGGAAAAGGGGCATTGTAATATTGGTTTATTTGTAATTAGTATTTCCAAAGTTAATGAAATTGCTACTTCTTTTGCTTATTTGATTGATTCTATTGATTTGTGGCATGTCGGGCTACAACATTTGAATTTTTCTTATATCATAATAATGCAAAATCTAAACTCAATTTTAATTATAGTACTTCATGTTCAAATAAGTGTGAAATATGTGCAGAATCCAAGCCAAATAAAAAATCATGTGCTTCAATTTTTAGAGAATCAGAATTACTAAGTTTAAATTCATATTGATTTATGAGATTTAAAACAAACTATGACTAGAGGTGGCAACAGATACTATAACTTTTATAGATGATCTAAAGTTTATTTGTCTATAAATAAAGATGAAGCTTTTGATATGTTTCTTAAATATAAAGCTGAAGTAGAAAACTAACTTAATAGAAAGATTAAAGGAGTTAGGTGTGATAGAGGTGGTGAATTTATTCTTCTTAATTATTGTTTTGAAAAGGAAGGAATGATTCACACGATTATTCCTCCTTACTCACATGAATTAAATGGTGTAGCTAAAGGAAAAAATAGAACATTAGAAGATATGATGAATTGCATGCTTATTAGTTCTAATGCACTAAAAAATCTTTAGGGTAAAGCTATCTTATCTATATGTCATTTACAAAATAGAACATCCTCTAAAAAATCTAATAAGACACCTTATGAACCACGGAAAGGATATCCTCCTAACCTGAAGTATTTGAAAGTATGCGGGTGCCTAGATAAAGTGATGCTACCTGAAAAAAAGAAAAGAAAAATAGGTTCTAAAACCTCTGATTGTATATTCATTGTGTATATTGATCATAGTGTTGTTTATGAATTTCTTATTTTAAAAAGTGATGTGCTTGATTGTAATACTATACTTGAGACAAAAAAATGCAGAATTTTTTAGCATACTTTCCCCTTAAACATATTTCTCACGTACCTACTATTCAAAATGCTCATGAATATGAGAATGAGATTTTGAGAAGAAGTAAAAGGCCAAGAAAAGAAAATTCTTTTGGAAATGATTTTTGTATCTACCTTATAAATAATGATCACTTAAGTTATTCAGAAGCAATTTCTTCATCTGATGCTCCTTTTTGGAAGGAAGCTATTAAAGTGGAAACTTGATTCTATTCTATTTTGCAAAATAAAACTTGAAAATTAGTTGATTTACCTCTAAGAACAAAACCAATTGGTTATAAATGGATTTTTAAAAAGAAATTTAATCCTGATGGTTCTGTAGACAAATTTAAAGTTAAACTTGTTACAAGTGGTTTTTCTCAAAAGTAAAAAATAGATTATTTTAACAATTTTGCTCCTGTTACTAGAATTTCATCAATTTGAATTTTGATAGCTCTAACTTCAATTTTTAGACTTTTAATCCATCAAATGGATGTGAAAACAACTTTTCTAAATGGTGAGTTAGAAGAAAAAATTTTATGGAACAATCTGAGGGCTATAAGATTTCTAGCCAAGAAAATAAAGTTTATGAACTTCTAAAATCTCTTTCTAGTTTAAAGCAAGCTCCTAAATAATGGCATGAGAAATTTAATCAAGTTTTAATTGGAGATGGTTTTACTTCAATTGAAATGGTAAATGTGTTTATACAAACTTAATTGGAAGTGATTGTGTGATTTTATTCTTATATGTAGATGATATGCTTATTTTTGGTGCTAGTCTTGAATTAGTATATAAAACAAAAGGTTTTCTTGCTTCAAAGTTTAATAAAAAAGATATGGGTGAAGCAAATCTAATTTTGGGAGTTAAATCATAAGGAAAAGTGATGGTGTTTTGCTATCACAAGAGCATTCTGTTGAGAAACTTCTTAGGAAGTTTGGGCATTATGATGTTACACCAATAAACACTCCTTATGATGCAAACTCTCAATTAAAGAAAAACATACGTGAATGTGTAATCTTATTATGCACAAATTATTGGAAATCTAATGCACTTAATGAATTTTTCTCGACCTGGCATAGCATATGTTGTATGTAGATTGAGCATATATATAACAATCCAAATAATGATCATTAGACTGCTTTGTTTAGGTAATGAAGTATTAAAGGGCTACCATGAAATATGGTATTCTATATAGTGAATTTCCCGTTGTAATAGAAGGATATAATGATGCTAACTGGATCTTAAATTCAAATGAGACAAAATCCACTAGTGGTTATATATTCACCTTCAGTGGTGGTGCGATTCTTTGAAGATCAGGCAAACCAACAGTTATTGCTAAATCCACCATGAATCAGAGTTTATTGTTCTAGAGTTGGCTAGTAAATTACCTATATGAGTGTGGAGTGTGGCCGCTCATATGAGATTGATGCTAAAATCTCTAAACACTCATGAATAATCAGGCTTGCGCATGGCTTCTTCGTGCACAACTGCATTGAGCAGCAAAATTGTAGGAGGTATAATGTGATTAATGAGAATTCTTTTGACTTACAAAATGAGTACTTGGTTCATAGTGACCTAAAGTTTCACCAAATATTCTATAGGTCATGTCTCATTTTTCTAGTTCTAGTTCATAGTATTTAATACACCGGAATCAATGCATCATACCCAAATGCAAGAAAGAGAACCCAACAATTTCCTTGAATTATCTTTTTAAAATATGTGGGGGATTGTTGTAAAACTATGATGTATTTTAAAATGGACATTGTCCCACATTGGATATATATAGCACTTTTCTTTACTTTATAATTAAACTCTCCTTATTAGGCTAGTAAAGAGCAAAATGGAGGGATGGGCTCGTGCGCACTAGAGTAAGGCTAGAAGCCTGAGGTAAGTGGATCGGCCCTTCCCCCTCGTGCACAAGTTAAACATGAGGCCTAGTCCAAGCAAAATTTTGCATTTTAATTTAATTTTTTGGAAATTAAATTAAATTTACAGCTTATTTACACTAGTCCGATTTTGACTTGTCAAAATCTTATTTTTGATTTCCTAATTTTCCTCAACATTTTTATTTACTACTCCAAATATTCAACCCTACTATTTTTTTATTAACTATTTGATATACAGTCTTCAAAAAATATGAAAGCATCACAGTTTTTGTTCTTTCTTCTTTCTTCTTCTGTTGGGTTATTATATTTTCTATTGCTCCTTCTTCCCATTGATTTTAGAAGAGTTTGTTGAATTTTGGGGATACATATTGTGTGGGTGATATATCCTAAAGGGCAGTGTTTTTAAACATGCCTCGAGCTACAGTAGTTATTCAACATTGTACCATCCGAAAAGAAAGTGGTATTAATCTGACTTGAGAATAATATTATTCATAATTATCATATATGGAGTTGATGTGGACGTAGAATGAGTTGATTTGGATAGTGAAAATCCAAGTTGTAAAACCAATCTATGGACTTATTTGGTACTATTGGAAAAGATGAGTGGTATAAATGTGACCTTTGGCTTTGATCGAGTTGTGTAGAGATACGTGTGTTTATAAGAGTTACAAAGTTTTATAGAAGAAAGTATAATTAAAAGAAATAGTTTAAAGGATGAATTATGGCACTTAGATCAAAATGTCGTATTATCATGAACATATATTTATGTATGTCTCTTGTACACAAAATGAAAAGGAAGATTATGCTTGTCTCCAAAATAATCATTTTCCTCCTTTTGCAAAGAAGAGGCTGAACCTCTCTTGTCTTTCTTCCACCATTTTTTCCCAAGGCGATTTTTATCAAGTGTTGAATAATATAGATAGTTGAGTTTCAACAGTAGATAATGCTCGAGTTCTTACAGCTTTTGCTGTTGAAGATTTTCATACTGCTCTCTTCCAAATGCATCCTAACAAAGCCCTAGGATATCACTACTATGAATTCTTCATTTTTTTTTCAAAAATTTTGGCCTTTATTAGGAAATAATTGGTAATAAAGCACTAGGACATCATTGCTATAAATTCGTGCTACTCTCTTCCAAATGCATCCTGATAAAGGACTAGGACATTGTTGTTGCGAATTCTTAATTTTTTTTTACAAGTTTTGGCGTTTGTTGGGAAATAATGTGGTGATAAAGCACTAGGACTTTGGCTTTATTATATTTTTACATATTTATTGATAAACTCCACCATATGTCTCAAGGTGATTTTTGGCCTTTGTAAGGAAACAATATGGTTCGAAGTTATACTCATTGGCTCCAATTTGGTATGTATCCTGATACTTTAAATGACAAAATCATTCTTCTTATTTCCAAAAAGAATACTCCATAAACCTTGAAAGATCTTAGACCATTGCTATTGTAATGTTATGTATAAGTTTTTATCTATTGCTTAGCTAATTGTTTAAAGCGTATTTTGGCTGCTATGATTCGTGAAACTCAATTAGCCTTTGTTCCTAGGCATCGTATTACAAAAATATGGTGGTTGCTTTTGAAATTATTCTTCATGTGCTATAAAACTAGAGATCGTAGAGTTTGAGTTACTCTTAAATAGATAATAATGAGGCTTATGATAGCATTTTTTAAAAATTGCTCATGTCTAAGTTAGTTTTTAATCATCATGATTTTCTCTTTAGTGTAGTATATGGTATTGTTTAATGATTCTAAGGTTATCTCTATTAGTTTTAAAGGGTTATCCCGGAAATCATTTTTATCCTTTGCGCTAAAGGTTTTATTTGTATCACTTCTTGGAATTGAGCACTATGGTGATATTCATGACAGTAGCATTTGTAAGTAAAGGCATAGTGTGTCACATTTAATCTTTACTGATGATAGTTTCTTATTATTACATGCTATGGAAAAAGCATCTATCACTATTCGTAATTTACTTCTCTTATATAAAAGAGTGTCGGGTCAACTAAAAGATGAAACACAAACACTAGAACATTTTTACTCTTGATACTCAACAAAAGTGATTTTCAGATTTTAATCTGTTGATTACTCTTCAATTGTGATTTTTTTCTAAGTTCACTTTTCTTGGAAAACCAACCTAGTTTAAAAGGTTTAGGATTATTTATTTCTAGTTTTATAACAATTTATTTAGTTTAAAATTATACTTTTGCTTCCTTGAGAGACAACCTTAGTTAAATCATTTGATACTGCATGGCCTCCTATACTTACGAGTATCGTTCAATTAAGTATAGGAATGCACATGACCCATTCTAACCCAACCCAATTTGAGCGATGCAAGCCAATCCGACCCAACCCAACGGGTTTGAAGATATAATGGGTTGGGTTGGGTCACGAGTTTGCTAGATAAACCTGTGGACCTGATCCAATCCATAAATAATGTCAATTATATATATGTGTGTGATTATGAATTATTTAGTTAATTTGCTATTTTGAATATAAAAACTAAATGATTTACATATTAAGTAGATACTGTCTTTTAAATTATTGCCTTTTTCTTTAGTATAAACTTGTTTTGAATTGTTGCTATTGGAATATATTGTAGTTTAAAACATACTGTATCATTATGTTATTAAGTACTTTTAATTTTATTGATTGTCTTTCTTATTAGAAAATTTAATTTTTCATTGTTGATCTTGATTATGATTATGAGAATAATGATCATGTTAAGAAATTTAATTTGAATATATTTGTAGTTTGTGAAACTTATTATTTTATTAAATTTTTAAGTATATTTAATTGTTTTAGTAATTCATCTTAAATAGTTGTATTTTACTTAAAATATTTTTATTATTATCATATATTTGATTTGTGGATTTACATGTTTAATGGGTTGGGTTAGGTTAAAAAAATCATTAACCCGCACATACGGGTTAAGTATTTTGAATTAATAAATCCGACCCACGTGTAGCCTTAATTAAATGTAAAATCATCGTGAGTATTGAGCGGTAATTACTAATTTGGTATTTAATTTACTTCAAAAAGTAAAGTTTTGAAATTTTATTCTAGAAATAAAAAAATAACAAAAATGTAATTATGTGAAAATAAAAGCAAAAATTCTATCAGGTCCCTATATATTTGGAAATACAATTAGACGGACCCTACATTTCTAAAAGTGCTTTTTAAAGTCTTTATATTTTCATTCCATGGTATATTTAATCCGTTCATCCAATCTAGTGTGTTTTGCAGTAAATACTAAATTACCTAAACAACTCCACCACCATTATTATCCCAAGTAATTTTCTATCTCTCTCCAACAACCTTCTCTCACGAAGCTCAACAACAAAACCCATCTTTCTTTACACGAAACGATGTTTTTTTGAGAGATGAGTTGATATCACATGGGTTTCTTTGTTTTGGTTATTTCTCTGGCTATGTATCTTCATGGATCGATTAGAAAAGAAATCAAGAGGACTAATCTTCACTGATTGTTTGTTAAGTCACTCGGTTGCTATGCATGTAACCTAGTTTGTATTTAGGGAGAGGAGTCTTTCTTTACATTAAATGATGTTTTCTGGTGAGATGGATTGATATCACATGGTTTCTTTATTTTAGTTATTTCCTTGGCTATATCTTCATCGATTGTTTAGGAGTGAAATCAGGAGGATTGATCTTCACCAATTGTTTCCAAATCATCTGATTGTTGTCCTATGACCCAGTTTGTGTTTGGGAGGAGGAAGAAGTAAAATTGAAAAGGAAAATTCGTTCCGATGTTACAAATCTCAATTTCAAGTTTGATTATCATGTGTGTTGTGGAGATAAGAATTTAAAAAAAATGAAAAAGATATAAAATCTTTTAATTTTCTTTTCAATTTTTTCTTTTGAAAATTAGAGGTAGACTTGGTGGAAGGTTTTCAAAATTTATTAGGAAAAATCTTATTCTTATTTTTTTTTTTTCTTTTTTTGTTTGGCTTCAGATAATTGTGGGGAATATTTTGGTGCTATGCAATTTTTTACAAGTAACTATGACTTTAGTTAAAAATGCTTCTCTAGATAAATTTTTAGGTTATTATCAGTGAATATTATTAATTTTTAAAATATTTATTGACATTTTTTTTCTCTACAATGTTTTATTGAGATACATATTTTTTGAAGATAGTTTTCCCAATAAGGTAAAAGTTAAATTCCCAATAGAAAACTAAATGAATGGTTTCATGTAAAAGTTGAAGAAAATATGTTTTAGTTCTTATTCTTATTTGTGTAATTGAAGAAAACAACGGTATTTTTGGAATAACATTTCATTCTCTCTCTTTTGACCCCTTTTTTTCATTTGACAAATAGAAAAATTAAAAAAAAATTGATAAAAGGACTGAAAGTTGTTATGAAATAAAAATACAGGGACTTCAAAATGCATTTTAAAAAACGCAGGGACTAACTGAGTTGTATTTTGGTAAATCTATGGATATAATAGTAATTTTTTCAAAATAAAAGAGATATAAAGCATAACTTATTGTGCAATTTTTTTCGAAAGAGCTAACATTGATTATGAGAATAAATACTTTCATATGGCAACTACAGTTATAATTTAATGATTAATTGATTTAGCGATTCATGAAACTCAAAAATGCGTCTAATGGATGTACTGACTGTATATTCATATTAGTTGACTTGGTATTTTTATCTATATGAAAATCTTGGGAGGATTTAATTTGCCTGGAGCAAAAAAATAAATTATGAGAAATTTATTCATTCAAATTTTATAAAGCTTTCAATGGATTAGTGGATCACTTGATTTTCCTTGAATGATTGAAAAAATGCTTAAAGCAAGCAAAATTGAAACTTTAAGAAAATATATACAAAAGATTTCTATATAGATTAAAAAAATTCGTACTCATATGATATAATCACATTAACGGTATGTATGATTAAATAAATATCATGTTATGTTTTGATTATATTCTATTTATTATATTTTGTCTACTTTATTGTTTATGCTACGTTTTCATACCTTTTAATTTATAAAGATATTTGAATATCTCATGATATATATGATTAAGCAAATTATAATATTAGGTTTTGATTATATTTTATTTATTATATTCTGTCTAATTTATATGTTTACACATCTCAATTTATAAAGATATTTGAATATAAATTTTCCATTATTAGACTTATGAATATTAGTGGAACTCTTCAAGAGCTTTACAAAAATTATATATTCTTTAAAGTGAAAAGTTAGAGATGAAAGACCATTGGAATACAAAATATTGTCTCGACTTGAATATTGAGCATTTAAAAAAATATAGTTCTTTCCATTAATCAATATATATATATATATATATAAAAGGTTTTTAAATGATTTTATATAGATTACCATTGGTTTTGAGGTCACTTGATAATGAAAAGGCATTTAATGGCCTACAAATGATAAAGAACTTTTAGTCCTGAAGTATCATATTATAATATAATAAACACATTGATATATCTTACTAGTCATATTGACTTTTATAACATTTTTGTTAATTTTTTTAACAAGATATAGTTCTTATTGTATATAAAGAAATTGAATGGAGTTAAAGCATATATTTTGGTATCTCTATAGCGTATGACGAATATGAGTTGATCTTACACTAACAATCAAAATCAAATTTGATCGGCTATGAAAATGCATATTATTTATCTAAACCACATTATGGTAGATCATAAACTTACTACATATGGAGGTAAAATTATTTCTTGCCATTCAAATAATAAAGCGTTGAACTACATCTTTTAGCCATATAGAAATTTTAACAACTCATAAAAAAAGTCGAGAATGTGTTTGATTGAGATAAGTATTCAACATGTTTAAATATGTGCAATTTTCTTATCTATAAAGAAATTCTAATAATAAAATACAAAGATAATACTACATATATGTGGATATCTCACTTGATGGAAGAACACGTTAAAGGAGATAAGAAAAACATATTTCAACAAAATTCTTCTTTATTGATGATTTACAAATGAATAGTGAAATTAATATTCTACAAATTCACTCAAGCGACAACAATTTTGATTTGTTTATCAAAACACTCTCTATTACAAGTTTTCTAATACAAGTTTTAAAGAATTGATATATAAAATTGTAATGCACAAGCTCAAATATCTCAAGTGATACCTTCATGACAATTAGTAAATATGCACTCTAATTTTTTTTTCCTTTAACCAAGGTCTTTCATCATTGAATTTTCCTTGTGTTAAACTCTTAGAATTTTGGGAGAGATTAATTATGATTGGACCCTTCTTTAGGGTGATTTTAGGGTATTTATAGAGGAACCCAAATAGTTCGTTTTAAAAACGGATTAGGACTCTGTATTTATTTTCTATTTAGAGGTGTCCATATATAATAATTAATTATTATATGTTAACAGTAGTCTCCCCTTAGTTATTTAGTCATTTATGTCCAACTGTGATATTTGAGGAGCATTTCCAAAAGTTACCGTTTTATTATTTATATTATTATTATTATATATTTATTTTTTTTAAAAAATAGATTTGAAATGATTGTCTTGGCAGGTCCTTTATGGCAGTGTTGGGGAGCTCGAGGTGCCTGGTTTTACGAGGAGTCGCCTCATTAATTATGGTGACCTTTTATTTGCTTCACCTGGCTTATATAAACTTCATTTTCATTTTCATTTGTTACTCTTGCCATTTCTCATTATCAGAGCATCTCTCTTAAAGATTTCTTTCTTTCTCTCTATAGGAACTGTCGAATTCAGTAAGTTCTTTTCTTCCTTTTCTTTGTGCTTCATAGTTCATTCTTTTTCGATCAAGATCATGAATTCATCCAGCAGTGACGACGTTCGAATAGTGTCTGAGCCCCCAAGGGGTGAGCCTTATGAGCGCCCTATAGGGTAGCCTCAGGAGGAGGCGGACTCAGGTCAGGAGGAGGTGAAGGGGAGGAAGGAAAACATTAGAGTGGCAGATATACCCTCTGATATAGATGACGATGAGCTTCTTGACATTTATTATTCGTATAACATCCCTTTCGAGTACCATTTGATTCGCCCTTCAGGAGATATGCAGATTAATTCTCTTGTAGATAAGGACTCTATCATGCTGTATGAGGAGGATCTTCGATCAGGGGTTCGCCTCCCTTTATCCAAACCTTTAAACCTTTTTTCAATGATTACCAAATAAGCATAACCCAACTTCATCCGAACGGCTTGAGGTTTCTCTATGCTGCCATTTCTTTGGCCAAGGAGGATGGAAATCGTTTGAATGCTAGTGCAGTTTGGGAGCTATATCATTTCTCTTGCCGCCCTTCTGAAGATCATTGCTTTCTTCAAGCAAAGGTGAACTACAATATTTTTGCTAAAAAATCAAAGATCTCTTCTTTGAAGAATTGGAAGTCAAAATTTTTTATAGTAAAGTTCGCTGGCGGGTTCAGAATTCTGAATAACTGGTCTGCCGATCCTCAGTGTTTTCTACCTCCCCCACCTACTACCTATGATTGAGGGGTTGCAGACTTCATAAAGGCTAGGGGGCTTGGATTTGTAGACTTGAGGAAGGTGATAGCTGGTAGCTATCCCCTTCGCTCGCCTAGTGGACCTATTCAGCCGAATTCTTCTAATCATGGTATTCTTCATTCCTTAAATGTTCTTACTTAGGATTATTAAAAGTAACATTGTTTAATTTTCTTTTTTTCTTTGTGTTTGGCATGGCACCTAAGAAAGGAAAGGGCTCAAAGATGTCAAGATCACCGATGCCATGAAGCGACAAGTGTCGTCTGATGCTCCTAGGGAGGTGCCTCCTCCCGAACCAGTTGCTGAGCTAGCTCCAGTCGAGCCCACTATTGAACCTATGGCTGATCCTTCTGCAACTGCGCCTTCTGTAAAACCTTTAAGAAAGAGGTTGAGAGAAGAAACTACTTTTGCTTCTGTTCGCCCTTCTGCTCCATCTTTTGCTCCTTTTTCGGCCCTCCAACCTAAAGCTGCAAACCTTCGATCTTACTTTGTTAATAGGTATGGATCAGTGTTAGGGATGATGGCCCCAGCCGGGACCTAGCTCGGGCTTGTCTTTTTCCTGCTGATTCTCTCTTCTTCAAGCACTATGATGATCGAGTGACGACCCACTACTTGAATTAGTGCCTCTTTCAAGTTGTCAATGCAAACACTCTCCAGTACAATCGGGTGCAAAAGCTTAAGTATGCCAATGTTGAGCTGGAAGTAAAATACAATGAAATGGAGATGACTTTGAAGGAGGTAGCTAAATCCATGCAGGATCAAGATGAGCATTATAAAGCTGAGCTAGCTTCTCGCAATGCTGATATTGAAAAGTTACAAGAGGAGAACTGGGGCCTGCTAGATAAGAGTAAGGGGTTGGAAGCAAGGGTAGGGGAATTAGAAGCTAAGTTAAAGGAACTGGAAGCTGAAGTTCAAGAGCTTAAGGGGCGAGAGGAGTCTTAAGATGATGATCTGGAAAGAGCCTACTTAAGCCTTCGATCGAACATACTAGCTGGGCTTAAGGCAAGGCAGCCAGAGGCTAATTGGAGCTAGATAAATGATGTCTATCCATAAGGAGGTTGATGGTGAGGAGGAGGGGGATCGGCCACACTCTTCTGGGGCTAATTCGCCTGCTCCCACTGAGCAGGGCAGTTGAAAACTTTGTATAACTTTTTTAGGTTTAGTGTAGGAATTTTTTCTATTTATGTACTTGTAAAAATTTCTCCTTTTAACTTAATGAAAATCAAGTGCCTATTTCTTCTTCAACTTTTTATGTTTGCTTAGTTTTTCTTGCTTATTTTTATCTTCTGAGCATATCATTGTTGGATAACATTTGGCGATCTAAAGTTACATTTGTTACTTGTACTTAATTACTGAATAATTATAAGAATTTTTGCATAAAATAACTTGGTGAACATCATTCTGATAGCCTAAGTGACTTATCCTCTCTATTTCAATATGCTAGTTTAGCAAGATTGATTGGCGAACTTTATCTTCCAGGTTAAGTTTATATTTCATTAAGTAGAAAAAGTCTAGGCCTCTTAGGTCATTGGCTAACTATCTCTTTGGACGGAGAAAGCTTGGGCCTTTTAGGCCTTTAGCAAACTGTCCCTTTAGACAGAGAAAGCTATGGACCACTTAGGCCTTTGGCGAACTGTTCCATTGGATGGAGTATGGGCCGCTTAGGCCTTTGATGAATTGTCCTTTTGGACGGAGAAGGCTATGGGCCACTTAGGCCTTTAGTGAACTATCTCACTGGATGGAGAAGGGTATGGGCTGCTTAGGCCTTTGGCGAACTATCCTTTTGGATGGAGAAGGGCATGGGCCACTTAGAACTTTGGCGAGCTGTCCCTTTGGATGGAGAAAGGTGTGGGCCTCTTAGGCCCTTGGTGACCTAGCAGCTGCATATGAAGCTTAAAAATTTTTTAAGTAAGATCCTTCAGGAAAAACTTGATGCATCGTGTTCCTTGACATTTTTGGAGGATCAGTGCATCAAGTGAAAAAACCTGAGGTCTTGTCATATTATTATTATGCCTAAAAAAAAGTTTGTTACACATTATAAAGTGAATAAGTATTAGTATGCTCGCTAGAGGTTGTTAGCATTCCAAGTTCAAGGGAGTTCGACTCCTCCCATTTTCCTCAGCTTGTAGGTACTTGATCCTATTTGCTTTGACACCTCATAAGGTCCTTCCCAACTTTGCCCAAGCTTCCCTATTCCTACCGATCCTTTATTTATCTCTGCCTTTCGCCAAACCGTATCACCTTCTCAGAACTATTTAGCTTTGACCCTTTTATTGAAGTATCGCCTTATCCTTTGCTTATATGCCTTAGTTTGGGCTGTAGCATTTTCTCTAAGCTCCTCTACTAGGTCCAGGCTAATTTTTAGACTTTCGTTGCTCTCCAGATCATTATATTCTTCAATTCTTCTACTCCGTATCACTCTTTCTGCTCCATATACTAAGGAGAATGGTGTCTTCCCTGTTGCCTATCTAGGTGTTGTCCTCTATGCCCATAACACGTTATTCAGTTCATCCGCCCAATTGGCCTTTTCTCCATCTAGCCTTCTCTTTAGTTCTTGCAGAATGGTTTGGTTGGTGACTTCAGTAAGGCCATTAGTCTGTGGATGAGCCACTGATGTAAAGTGCAAATTGATGTGCCAGTCATTGCAAAACGATTTAAAGGCTTTTGAGTTGAACTGCTTTCCATTATCAGTAACTATCTTGTGAGGGACCCCATATCTAAAGATGACATTGTTCCTGAAGAAACTGATGATCCAAGCTGGTGTAATGGTGCTAAGGGCCTCTGCTTCTACCCATTTAGAGAAATGATCAACTGTAACCACTACAAACTTTCTCTGAGCAGTTGCTATGGGGAAAGGTCCTAGGATGTCTATTCCCCATTGTCCAAAAGGTCAGGCTAAAGCTATCGACTGTAACTCTAATGAGGGTTGCCTAGACACTTTATCATACTTTTGACACGTCCTGCAGTGGCGAACGTAATGGCGAACATCACTTTTCATCTTAGGCCAGTAATATCCTATTAACATGATCTTCCTGATTGTTGCATCTAAGCCCTCATGAGCTCCTCCTACTCCATTATGTATCTCCCTTATAATATAATCGCCATCTTCTCTAGTTAAAGACTTGGCCCAAGGATGTGACTTTGATCTTCTTCTGTATAGCTCCCCATTTTCTAGTGTATAGTTTGCTGCTTTTTGATAGATTTTAATGGCTTCCTGCTTGTCTTTTGGCCAAACATCCTTTTGAAGAAAATCCATTATTGGGCGCATCCAGCTATCATCATTTTGGGCGACCAGGACCTCCTATTTTTTGAAGCTCGAAAAGTTTAGTTGCTCGACTATGATCCCTTCTGCTAAGGTTTCTCCTCTTGAAACGGCTTTAGCTATAGCATCTGCTTCCTTATTATTCACCCTTTCTATTTGTAACAACTTCCATATGCTTCCGCCTTCTTCTAGTTTGTTTAGAAGGGATGTGGCTAGGGAGTGTTATTTAACTAAATTCGATTCTTTGGTAGTGAATGTGCCTCCAATTTGACTCACCACAAGTTGTGAATCTGAGAAGATATGAAGGATTGGGGGTCGTACCTCAAGAGATAACATGAGTCCTACCACCAAGCCCTCATATTCTGCTCCATTGTTAGTTGTTGGGAAATCTAGGCGAACTGCATACTGCACTTTTATTTTCCCTGGTCCCTATAGGACAACTCCTACTACTACTCTTAGGTTTCCTAGAGCTCCATCTATATGAAGTTTCCATATGTCACCTTCGAGGTTCAGTATTGCAGAATGCGAGTCATCTACTTGGCCTTCACCAGGCAATTCAGCCACAAAATCAACTAGTACTTGTGCTTTCATCGTTGTACGAGATTCATACCTGATGTCAAACTCACCCAGCCTGATTGACCATTCCACTAATCTTTCTAAAGTTTCAACTCGGTGCAAGACCTTTCTTAGTGGATGGTTTGTGCAGACAATTATGGTATGTGATTGAAAATAGTGATGCAGGCGGTTTGCTGCTGTAAGGATGGTGAAAGCCAACTTTTCCACATATGGATACCGTAGCTCGGCTCCTCTAAGGACTTTGCTCACATAATAGACAGGGTATTGCTCACCACCTTCTTCCCTGAGCAGCATAGAAGCAACCGAATTCTCAGTAGCTGCAAGGTATAAATATAAAAGCTCATCTTTCTTGGGTCTACTCAAAAGTGGAGTGGAGGATAGGAATTCTTTAATCTGGTTGAAAGCGAGCTAGCACTGATTGTCCCATTTGAAACCTCTTAACTGTTAATGTTTGGTAAAATGGCATGCATCTTTTGGCCGAATAAGAGATAAATCTTCCAAGGGAGGTTTTTCGGCCGTTCAATTGCTAAACCTCATATATGTTGGCAGGCGATCTCATTTCTAAGATTGCCTTGATTTTCTCAGGGTTCGTCTCTGTCCCCCTTTAAGATATCATAAAACCTAGGAACTTTCCTACTTTTACTCCGAAAGTGCACTTCTCTGGGTTGAGCTTCATGTCAAACTCATTCAAAATGTGAAATGCTTCTTGTAGGTCTCTAGGATGATTAGCAGCCCGGATGTTTTTCATTATCATATCATCAATATACACCTCTACTGTTCGTCCAATTTTCTCTTTGAACATACACCTCTAATTCGTTCATTCTTATCTGGTGGTATCTTGCTGTCGCATTTACAAAGGTGTATACTTCATACCCTGCTGTTGAGTCAACCAACTGATCGATGTTAGGCAAGGGGTAGGAGTCTTTTGGGCATGCTTTGTTCAAATATGTAAAGTCAACACAAAGTCTCCACTTTCCATGGGTTTAGTAGGTACGAGGACCACGTTCGCTAGCCACTCTGGATAGTCTACTTCCCTTATGACACCCACCTTCAAAAGTTTACCAATCTCCCCTGCTATGGCCTATTGTCTTTCGTAGCCATGATTTTGTTTTTTTGCTTAATAGGCTTAAAGCTTGGGTCTATGCTAAGCTTATGGGAGATGATATTTAGAATAATCCCCAATTTATCCTTTACAGACCATGCAAAACTTTGCACGTTATTTTTCAAGACTGCCTTCATGCTTTCTTGCACTTCTCTTGGCAAATCAGCTCCTAATTTTATGTCCTTCCCCTTCTCTATCTCCCATGTGATCAGTTCACCCATTGGCTCAAGGTTTGAATCTCCTTTGTGTCTAGGAATATTGAAAGGAGGGTGTTCCATGGGTTGAGCAATTGATTCTTTTTCTCGTATCCACATGATTGGTAGGCTCAATGGTAGGCCCTTTAGAGCCACTACATACGCTTCTCTTGCTGCTTTTTGGTCACCCCTCATAGCCACCACTTCGCCCTCATTTGAGTAAAATTTCATAGTCAAATATCTGATGCTCGTTACTGCTTCCAGCTCATACAAAGCAGGTCTTCCTAATATGGCATTGTATGGGAACTAGAGGTCTACCACCATGAATTCTAGCTCGAGCCTCTTTGAAGATTCCTTTCCACTGAGTTCCATATCTAGGTCCACTGTTCTTGCCACCTGAACTAACTTGCCTGTTAAACCTACAAGAGGAGTATGGATAGGTTTGAGTTTTATGGGATCTAGTTTGAGAGCCTTAATGTCACGACCCAAAACCGTGGGCCGGACCGGCACTAGGACCTAGGTAAGCTTAAGGCACCCGAGGCCCGTAGTAAGCCTAAACTATCACAACTCATCCCTATTATCATTTGACTATCAGAATAGTAAGCCCATATTA